>PVKA01025583.1:0-32803 GCA_004027165.1 Ctenomys sociabilis | reverse complement strand
TTTTATTAAAATACAAATGTCAATCAGACAGTTTCAAGACACCTTAACCATACAGAGTCGATGAATTAATACATTGCAAACTGTTTTCATAACGTTTTGGTATTGTACAAGGTGCATACATGATATTATATTTACAGGTTTTTTTATAGCTGAATTATATCAAAGATTCAATAATTATTTACCTAGTGGATGACCATAGTACTAAAAGCCGACATAATATCCTGTCCAACCACCATTAGTGCAGATCTTGCCTCCAATAGAATTATGTAGAAGCACAGCGTTATCTATCCCAACTGTACTGTCTATACACACACATCATGATTTTTTCTTTCTACAACCCTTCCTTTGTCTACACCTGTCAAAAGTGGGCAATCCATTGATATTCAACTAACTTAGGTGCTTGACCTCGACACCACAATCCAACACAGTCTAGCATTCTACAACCATAGTGAATTATTCAAAGAACTTGTCGACCATATCCATTTACAAAGGATCTGGATACATTGTATCATAGAGATTTATGTGTACCTATGTTTATAGCAGCACAATGTGTGATAGCAAAATCTTAGAAACAATCAGTGTATATTTTTATTCTCATGGCAGTATTCCCTGTTTTGCATACTGAACTAAACTTCAAAACCTGAAAATATTAGAACTCCATATTTGTTTATCAAGATTGTTTTGCCTCTGTAGAATCTATTGCAATTCTGTTGTGATTTTAAGACTTTCTTTTCCATTTCTAAAAGTAATACCTCATTACAGCTTTGATACGGACTGGACTAAATCTATTCTTTTGAAGAATTATATCATGTTAATGACATTGTCTTTCAATTTATGGAAAATAATGTATTTCCATTTTTAACTATTTTAGTATTTATTTCAACTATGTATTCTAGTTTTCAGAGTACATTTATTGTACTCCGTGGTTCACATTTTATTCTTTTTAATATTCCTTAATTATATTAATCTCATATTGCTTTTCCATAGGAATATAGCTTGTCATTATGTGTGAATCTTCTATCTGATATCTTTGTTAAATTAACAAATTATTTCTTTCGTCACTCTTTAGAATTGTTTTTCAAGATTGCTTTGGCTCTATAGACATTAACAAACATATATATTTTAAAAATAAGATGTATGTCATTAAGCTTGCAGTATAAAATAGAGACAATTTTCCCTCTTCATTTGCACTTTAGTCTTTTTTTCCTTTTTCATAACTTATTTTATTCATATATGTTTGCAGTATGCGCAATTTGGAATAATCTTCAGAAATGATTACCTGCACATACTGCAGTTTGTGTCTTCTTTGTCTTCTTCTATTTCTCTTCCTCTCCCTCTGTGCTTTGCATTTACCTTACAACAAGTTTTATTCTTATTGATATCATTAGTTTTAGCTCATGTTACATCATATAACAATTGTATCAACTCGGCTTATTAGGTTTCTGTACTCGGCATACTTTCATTCCTATTATTTTCCCTTTCCTTTCTCCTCAATCTCTGCCTTTATTATTTTGATCCTATCCCTAATTGCAATGCATTCTCTTGTGCCTTTCTATCCATATTCATTATTCTATTTGTACATGACAACTGTCAAGCAAGAAATATCATAACCTGTTAAATTTCTTGTGTTTATTTTATTCAGCATTATATTTCCAGGCATTTCTATTTTCCTGCAAATGTATCAAATTTGTTATTTTTTATAGTCAAGTTGTATTTTATTATATATATATATTTCACATTTTTTAAGGTAAAGTCCATTTATGAGTTCACAGGCTGATTTTAGGATTTAAATTTATTCTGCTATAAAAATTGATGTGCATGTATTGCTAAAGTATAATATCTTGTATTCTATTTGCTAGGATTTTATTGAGTATTTTTGCATCTATGTTCATGAGGGAGATTGGCCTGTAGTTCTCCTTTTACGTTGTGTCATTCCTTCATTTTGGAATCAGTATAATACTTGCCTACAGAAATGATTTTGGGAGGACTGCTTCCTTTTCAATTTCATTCAAGAATAGGAGGAGTGTAGGGATTATGTCTTCTGTAAATTTCTTGTAGATTTCAGCTGTGAATCCATCCGGACCTGGACTTTTCTTTGACGGTAGGCTTTGTATTATGTTTCATACTTTGTTGGCTGTTATTGGCTTATTGAGAGTTGTTACATCTTCTTGGTTCAGTTTTGATAATTTGTACCTTTCGAGGAATCTATCCATTTCCTGTGTCTTCTACTCTGTGAGCGCAAAGATTGTCGAAGTAACTATTCATAATCTTCTAAATTTCCACTGGGCGTATGGTGATTTCACCCTTTTCCTTCCTTATTGTTTGTATTTGAATTTTTCTTTCCTCTTTTTGATGAGGTTGACTAGAACCTTATCAACTTTATTTAGTCTTTCAAATAGCCACCTTTTGATTTGTGGATTCTTTGAACTGTTTTCTTCATCTCAACTGAGTTAATTTCTGCTCTAATCTTTATGATTTCTTCCCATCTTTGTGCTCTGGGTTTCATTTACTCTTCTTTCTCTAGATATGAGAGGTGCAACAATAGGGTGTTTATTTGTTTCCATTCTGTTTTCCTAATGTGTGAGTTCATAGCTATGAATTTCCCTCTAAGGACTGCTTTCATTGCATCCCATAAATTCCGGTAAGTTGTGCTTGAATTTTCATTGAATTGTAGATACTGTTGAATTTCTTGTTTAATTTCTTTGGTGACCCATTGACTGCTGAGTAGGGTATTCTTTAGTTTCCATAAATTTAGCTCATTTTTCTGGCTTATTTTGTTATTTAGTTCCAGTTTCATTGCACTGTGGTCACATAATAGGCATGGGATAATTACTGTTTTCTTGCATATAGTTAAGCATGACCTATGGAGTAGTACACAATCTATTTTAGAAAATGATGCACATGCAGCCGAAAAAATGTATATTCAGGTCTGGTTGGGTGGAATTCTCTGTATATGTCCACCAGATCCATTTGTTCCAAGCACTGGCTCAGATCTGCTGCTTCCTTGGTAATTTTTTGTCTACTTGACCTACCTTTTTGAGATAAGGGGGTTTTAAGATTGTGGTCTTAGATATTAGGTTTTTTCATGTCCATTAACATTTGTCTTACATACTTGGGAGTTCCTGTGTTTGGTTCATAGACATTTATAAGTGTTACCTCTTGCCCTTGAATTTTTCCCTGGACTAATATGTAGTGGCCTTGTTTGTGTCATTTGATCATTCTTGGTTTGAAGTTGAGACTGTCTGAGAACAGAATTGATACTCATGCTTTTCTCTGAGGTGCTGGGGCATGTATTATTGTTTTCAGTCCTTTGACTTTGATTCTATAAATGTCCTTTTGAGTTAAGTGTGCTTCCTGTATACAGCGTATTGTTGGATTTTGTTTCCTAATCCACTGTGCCAGTCTATTTCTCTTAATTGGTGAATTGAGTCCATTTACATTGATGGTTTTAATTGAAATATTTTGACTTATGTTTGTCATGATATTTACCTGCTGTTGTTTACTACTTTGTATCCTGTGTTTAATTTTTCTGTTTAGTGGGTTCCTTTTGTTCTCATTCTTGGAGTTCTCCTCATTGTGGTCTCTCTCTAGATAGAACCTTTTTCAGTAGCCTGTGTAGGGATGGTTTTGTCATCATGAAATTCTTTAACTGTTCTTTGTAGTGGAAGTATTTCACTTCTCCATCAAACTTGAAAGTGAGCTTTGCAGGGAGTAATAGTCTGGGTTGGAATTTGTCTTCGTGCAGGACTTGAAGAACTCTGCTCCACGCTCTTTGTGCCTTCACAGTTTGTGTAGAGAAGTCGGCTGTAATTCTGATGGGTTTTCTTTTTAATGTGATCTGCTTCTTCTCTCTAGCAACTTTCAGTAAATTATTTTTGGGTTGCATTTCTGGGATCTTGACTATTATATGTCTCAGTGTGGTTTTACTTGGGTTGAAGTTATTTGCTGTTCTGTATGCTTCGGTTACCTGAATGTTCAATTGTTTCCTCATATTTGGGAAGTTTTCTGCAATTACTTCTCCCCACATTATTTTTATGTCATTTGTATTGACTCCATTCACATTGATGCCAATTAATCTCACATTGTTCATCCTGGCATCATCTTTTTCTTTTTTTTTAATATGTTTTATTTATTTATTTATTTATTTATTTATTTATTTATTTATTGGCAGAACTGGGGATTGAACTCAGGCCCTTGCACTTGCCAGGCAGGTTCTTATTCTACTGAGCCATCTCCCCAATCCTGGCATTATCTTGCAGGTGATGGATTATTTTTTCCTGCATTCTCGTTGTTTTGAAGAGATCCTTTCTCACCTTTTCACTAGCTGCACCAGCGTCTTCAAGATCTGAAACTGTCTTTCCCTTCACTCAAATGGTTTTGTAGATGCGTGATTGATAATTTTAGTTCTTCTATATATCTTTGACTCTGTTTCATGTGTTCTATTTCTTTTCTGTATTGCTCATTCAAGAAATCTGTCATATTTGTGATCTCTATTGTTTTATCCATGGCCTCTTTACAGGTAGTTATTAATTATTTTCTGCAGACTTTCTTCCAAGTTGGGTTTCCTGTGTGTATTTCCGGACTTGTTTCTGTAATTCAGATGCTATGATTTCAAAGAGCTTTTTTTTCAAGGTATTCTTTTTGGATTTCAGAAATTCTTTCTGCTCTGAGTTCCTCACGACATTTCTGCTGTTGTTTCTTTGCTTCAGATGCTGTTAATTCATACATTTCAGCTGTAATAGTGTTCTCTGCACTTGTTCTGGGTGAGCACTACATTTCCCCTTGATGTTTCTGGATTTGATTCTTTATTTCAGATGCTCTGTATTCAGACATTTATTTTTTATTTCAGGAATCAATTCTCGTTTGAGTTCCTTTATACCTTTCTGCTGTTGTTCCTTTGCTTCAGTCTCTGTTAATTCATTAATTTCAGCTGAGCTAGTGTCCTCTGCTCTTACTGGTGGACTTGAGGCCTGAGACTGCATGTTTTTCTTTGTCTTTGTCATTTTGTATAGCACTGACCTCTAACCTTTGATGTAGAGCTTTGGTGCAGCTATACCCTTAGCGTGTAATGAGATTGGGGTGCCAGTGTATTAAGTTTGAGATTATCCATTTATGTCTGGCCAGAATTTAGTTGTTGTGTTCAGTTCCTTTTTGCTGCAGCTTCTGTGGTTCCCATCTGTTTGTTCCCTGGTCACAGGAACACGAACCGAGCCGGGATGCAGATCGAGTAGTGAAAATTTCCACTATCTTGGCTTATTTTGGGGTGGGGATCCAGAAAGTAGCCGGAATTGGCCCTCCTGTCTCAGGCAGGTCACTCTCTAGGTAGGCCTGCCTGGGCTTTGGTGGATCAGTGGCCGAGCTGTGCTGGGTCTGGGGCCCTGGGATGGAATTGGGGATCACTGGGAAAGGGGATCATGGGAAATGTCCCTTAGGTGTAGCGTTCCTAGAGCTCTCACTCACCGACCGAGCTATGCTGGATCTGGAAGTATGATGTCTTTATAGGGACGACACTTACCAGGGAATAGCTGGATGACATGGAAGTTCTAATTGAAGTTCTTTGTAAACTCTCTATGCTTATTTCCATAATGGTTATACTAGTTTATATTTCCACCATGAACGCTGGAGGTTTCCTCTTTCACAACAACCATGGCAGCTTTTGTTGTTAGATTTCTTCATGACTGACATTCTTTGTGGGGTAAAATGGAATCCTAGGGATCTTTAAGTTTGCATTTCTAAGGGCTGGCCAGATATCTCAGTGGACAAAAGTGCTTGCTTATGTAGAGCTCAGTGGCAAGGGTTCAATGCCAAGAATATCATATCACACCCTCACAGTGTGATGAAAGGGTGACTGAGACTGGGATGGTGGCACACACCTGTAATCCCAGGGCTTGGGAGGCTCAAAACAGGAGGATTACAACAAGTCTGATATATGTAGTGAGACTCTGTGGACTCTTGTACCAAATACATTTAAAAAATTGCATTTCCATATTGACAAAATATGTCAAAATATTTTTGACTAATTGTATTTTTTGGTCTGTGAAATTTATTTCTCCAGTGCATTTCTTGATAGGAGCTTTAATTTTAGCTGATTTAATTTTTTGAGTTATTTTTGTATTCTGGTTATTAGTCCTTTACATGACAAGTAACTTGGAACTTTTTTCCCATTCTGTAGGTTATCTATTCACTCTATTGATCTCTTTGCTATATAGAATATTTTAGGTTGATAAAAACCCATTTGTTCATTGCTACTGTTATTCTTTATTTAATAAGATTGTCTTTAGATAATCCTTTTGTATACCTAGACTGTAAATGTTTTATGTATTTTATCTTTCAATAGGTTTAATGTTTCTGCTTTAATGTTTGGATCTTTTGTCTATTTTTTAATTTTAATTTAGTATATAGGAAGAGATAAAGGTTTGGTTTCAATCCCCTCCAGGCGGACAATAAGTTTTCCTAGTATCACTTGTGGAATAGGCTACCTTGTCTCATATTTGAATTGCTACCTCTGCTTGTTTTCTAGGTCCTGGTGCATGAAATATGATTTTATATTCTTTAAATTTTAGTCTGTGAGCAGCTCCTTGGGTTACATGAGGTTTCTGAATACAATAAACTGTTGCATTCTCGTTTTTTGTTTCAGTGTTCCAATCTTGTTCATTCAATCGGAGATTTGAAGCCACTAAGGTGAGATATTACTGCAATGTGTTCATTATTTACTATAATTGCTTTCTTTTTTGTGAATCTTTGTTTTTCTTTTAATGATTTTTGTTGCTGCATATCCATTGTCTTTACTAGTTTCCTTGATGCTTTAGCTTTGTCTGTTCCAATATTTCTGTCAAAAATGTACTTAAGTATTTTCTCTAGAGCTGGCTTAGCACTCATTTATCTTTTGAGCTGCTCTTTCTAATGGAAATAGCTTATTTTCTACATAGTATCAAAGATAGTTGCTGGATATGCTATTCTGGGTTGTAAGGAATTTGTGTTTAGGGACTGAAATACTACAATCCAAGCTTATCTGGCCTTTAGGGATTTTATTGGAAAGTCAGCTCTGGGTCTAATTGGTTTAACTTTGTATGTGATTTTCTTTTCTCTGACTGGCTATAAATTTCTGTTGCTTGCTAGATATATGGTAATTTAATAATTATGTATTTTGATGAGCTTTTTTCATCGTATTTGTTTGTTGTTCCACAAGTGTCTTGTACTGCTTTTTAAAAGTTTTTCTTATATTTGTGGAATTTTCTTCCGTATTTTCTGTAAACTTATTATTCATTTAAAAGGGGAGACAGTGGAATAAAAAATAAGGAGTAAATTTAAAAGGAGAAAACAGCCATGTGACTCTTCTCCATAGCCTAGGAATAAGGAATAGAGCACAAGCAAGATGTTTCTGTTTATGCTGGAGGACTAAGGTTAGATAGTCAGCCACCAGAAGAGGGCTGGATGCAGACATCTTCATACAGCAAGAGCAGGGCACCAACATGACTTCCCAATCCTGAGTAATTAAGGGTGAATCTTGACTTCAGCTCCGGGAGCTGAGTCCATGTTCACCAGCTCCAGCCCTTCTGTGCAACATCCTCCCCATTGTCTCCAACTAGTGGCTATGTCCTGCGGCTGTCCTTCCCTCACGCACTCTGGGAACTTGAGAGTTGAAACATAGTGTGGATTCAAGGAGCTTCTCTAGTTTCAAACACCAGGACTTCCCAATAACAGAATCCCTGCCACCTCTTTTCCCATAGTTGCTGTCATAGGGACTATACCAGGGTCATCCACCAACTAATGACTGTTGAAGGCCATTCTGGAAGGAGTATCTGTGTTTTACTTGCTGCTTCCAATTGCCCCTGAGTCTCAATCCTGATGCAGGTCTCAGATTCTCCATGTGTGAAAGTTTTTAGTTTCGCTTTGTCTCTTGGCTGAGAGTGTTTTTAGCG
This sequence comes from Ctenomys sociabilis, assembly GCA_004027165.1. Classification (NCBI taxonomy): domain Eukaryota; kingdom Metazoa; phylum Chordata; class Mammalia; order Rodentia; family Ctenomyidae; genus Ctenomys; species Ctenomys sociabilis. The sequence goes on along the minus strand of PVKA01025583.1, from coordinate 24,881 downwards.
AATCATTTCCTTTCTCTTCTATTCACACATATTATTTGAACCTTTATTTTATCTTTGATCAGTGTTCTTTTGGTTCACAAGTAACCTCATCTCATTTTGGTACTTCTAACCTATTAGTTTTTCAGAATCTGAAAACTTTGCCCCGGAGAAGCTACATTGTTGGCACGCATTGTCCCATCATTTTCTAACATTTGTACTTTAGACTTTCATCCTTTGGTGATAAATACCAGTAAAATTTTCAATGCAAGTGGTTGAAGTAAATATATTTGTTTTGATTAAGGAAATGTTTGTATCACTCACCATTGTGTGTATTAGCTGTGGATATTTCATTTTGAAATAATTCCTTCTATTCTGAGTTTACACAGTGGTTTTATACCTAAAACATTTGATTTTTCAGAATACCCTTACTGATGATTTCTTTACCATGCTATTAGTGTGGCATATCACCTTGACAAATTTTCATTCATACATAATACTTTTATTTGTAGTATGAATTATATTTATTATGGTATATAATCACCTTAATACAGTATTTAATTTATTGTTTAATATAGCATTTGTTTTACTAAACTTTTAAGTATTTTATCAACGTTCATGAGGATTTCAATATTAGTTGTTTATTGTTATAATGTGAATTCATGGCTACACAAAATAATTTAGAAAATGTTCACTGCTCTTGCACTTACTACAGGAGTTTGACAAAAATTAATGTTCATTCAGTTATTCAATTGTTGTATATAATTTTTCATGCAGTCATCTCTTCCTGGAGTTTTGTATTTCTAAAAGTGAATTATCACTGATTCAAAATTTTCTGATATATATATATATATATATATATATATATATATATATATATATATAACTTAAGAATGTTTTGGCTACTTGTATGTGTTGCTGCCAAGATTAATTGCCAATTTAAAAGGATTAAAGCACACTCAGAAAAGTGATGGGATGATGAGTGTTCTATATTCATCGGTGAATTTAGGGTTATTAGATCATTATTTAGGATCATACTTTTGAGGATCTATCTCTTATAAGCGCTCTTCCTTTGCGTTCTCCTTGCTAATGGACATGAGCTGATGTGTTTGTTTCATCTAATTCTTCTACCATGATGTTTCTGCTTTGGAACCATTCATCAATATACTGAAGCATTGAATCCTGAGTTAAATAGCTCCTTCACGTTTATATGTACTAAATATCTTTTCTCAGAAATATTTATGCAAGTGTGTCACAGCCTTTGTATCCAGGTATGGTGAGACATGTGAATAATCTGAGTACATGCTTTGTTTTTAACTAGGAGTCAAACAGAACTTCACACTCACTATACAGGCATTGTGATACTAAACTATATCCCTGACCAAATCCCAGTAGATGGCAGGCTGTGGCAGAAGGATATCCATGAGTTTGATGTAAGTTCGAGCTACATAGTAAGTTCAGAGATAGCTTGAAATAAATAAAAACTGTGTTTCATTAAAAAAACACTTTGAATTGTTTTGTGCAGAAATTTTGAAAGATTTAAGTGGAAAGATAAAGAAGACCCAAGATCACACTAGAATGTTATAAGTAGAACCTGATGGACAATTCCAGAAAAAGTACAGAAGACCGCAGTGCTGATAGGAATAGGGACGATAAATTCCAGGTCCATGAAGTTCCATTTTAGAATAAGGATATTATTGGTAAGTAATATGCATGTCATGCATGCTACATTCTGGCAATATTTTGTCTACCATTTACCCATAGTCTAAGACAGTATAGCAGGCTAAGCTTAACAGATATAAACTAGTTGAACTGGCACAGCATAACTTACAACATCCCAAATTTTAAGGCTCATGCACAAATGCTTCTGGCTGATTTCAATCTAGAATTATAGTGGGAATATGGAACAAAAATGGAAAGAAAGTTATTTGAAAAACTTTCACCTGGCCTGAACATAACCACTTGCATGAATGAAGGTAAAGAAAGTTTCATTATTGAAGAAATAACTACCATTAACAACAAACTAGGTACTTATTATAGTAATAAGAAAAAAGACATCTTAAATGCATCTCAGAAATCATCAAGATTTCACTAATGACAGGCTCAAGGTTGAAAAATAATAAATTTTCTTTTGAGAAGACAGCCCTGTGATATTTACTAGAAAATAGGTTCCTAGGAAATAAATTCCTCAGGATTAGTTTGAGCATGGTCAGACTTTGACAAACTCAAAGGCCACTACAGCCATGAGCTAAGAACAGTTACTTTTCTGCTGTATCAAAATTTAGCAATTTCATGCTATGTTTGTTTGGGCAGGATGAATGCAAGCACTGTGGAATTATAAGGGCTTCCATGCATATTTCAAAAGCATCCTGGGAGCTGTATGTGTGAAGTTGTAGGAATGAAATGAAAGGTAACTTCCTCCACAGCAACCATTGAAGAACAGTAGCTATGACCCTCTGCTATCATATTGCCATGGGCCTGAACGAGGACTGAAAGGAGGCTAAGAATGTGAGCAAATAGCCAGGCGTGGTGGTTCATGCCTGTAATCCCAGCACTTGGGAAGCTGAGACAGGAGGATTGTTGTGAGTTTGAGACCAGCCTGAGCTACAAAGTGGGTTTGAGGCCACCTTGAACTGCACAGTGAGACCCTGTCTCCAAAAAAAAAAAGAATGTGAGCAAACAGAGGCACACCCACTGTCATGGTGTCATGGACACCTCACCAAACACATCATATTCACGTGTGACATGATCCAGGAGGTGTGTGGCTTTGCAGCCTATAAGCAGCATGCTCAAAGTCTCCAAGGACAAACATGCCCTTAAGTTCATCAGGAACTTAAGTTCATCCATGCCAAGAGGAAGTATGAGGAACTGAGCAACATGCTGACTGTAATGAGTAAGGCAGCTGCCAAGGAGGACTGAGTCCCTATGGAATAAAGCTTCGCAGAAAGTTTAAAAAATGAAATGAAAGGTAAAGTGCAGATGCCTGAAAGTTGCAGGTGTTAGGAACATGTGAAGCATGTAAAACAGATGCACAGGCAAAGAGAAATAAGATCCAGCCCAATAAAGAGGCCATGAGGGATGGTATGGGAAACGCCATAAATATGCTCCTCTGTGCTCTTTTGAAAGCATGCTTTTGAAAAATGTGAATGCTGCACAAGATATCAAGTTACAGAACTTAATATTTTCCCTAATGAATGTGGGGCTTGCTTTATTGAGACTTTCCTTTTCTTAGTTTACACAATTTATCGGAACAGGCACTGGTCCAAACTTTGAAAAACTTAGTAAGACTCTGGGAAGCCCATGGGACTCTAGCAAGCTTGGATCAGTGGATCCAGAGCACCAAGGCACAGAGTTTTCCTGGAGCTTGGTTCAACCATTAAAGAAATTTAGGTGGGTACCCCGCAGGACTGAGAAGCTCTGACACTTGGCACTCAGTTTGCTGATGTGGCACTTGTGCTAAAACTGGTCAAAACCATTGAGAACTTAGGAGGATTTGAGGCAGCTTATGGGATGCTGGTGAATCTGACCCACAGCCAAAAGAAGGCAGAAAAGTATAATAATTAGAGCAGAAATTAATGCAATGGAGATGAAGGAAGAATGCAAAGAATAAAGGAGTCAAAGAGTTTGTTCTTTGAAAAAATTTAAAAAATGATAAACCCCAAGCCAACCCAATAAAAAAAGAAAGAAAAATCACTACAGAACCTAGGGAAATTCAGATGTTCAAAACCTACTTCCAAATTCTTTAATCTCACAGGATGGAAAACAAAGAAGAAACAAAATTTTTCCTAGATATATAAGACATGCCAAAGCTGTGTCAGGAAGGCATACAAACTCTGAATAACCAAAAAGTGGTAAATAAATTGAAAACGTAACAAAAATCCTACCAACAAAGAAAAGCAAAAGTACTGATAAAGTCACAGCTGTATTCTACAAGAAATTTAGAAAAGATTTAATTCCAACTTTTTCAAACTCTTAAATGAAATCGAAAAGGAATCAATTCTCCCAAACACATTCCTGGAGGCAAGTATTTCTCTGGTTCCAAAAGAAAATACAGATCCAACTAAAAACATTATAGGCCAATCTCTTTAAAGAATGTACATGAAAAATTCCTCACTAAAATATTAGCAAATAGAGTGCAGCAAATCAAGAAGATTATGCATCATGACCAGGTGGGATTCATGCAAAGAATATAAGGATAGTTTAACATATGCAAGTCCATAAATGTAATACCACTTCAATAGATCAAAGAAGAAACAACACATGATCATCTCAATACATGCATACAAATCTTTTGATAAAGTCCAACAATAATTCATGATGAAATCCCTACAGAACATCGGAATATATGGTAAATATCTCAATCTGATAAAAAAAAAAAAAAACAACCATCTATGGGAAACCAACAGGCAACATCATATAAAATTAGCAAAAACTGAAAGATTTCACTTTAAAATCAGGAACAAGACAAAGATGTCACTGTCTCCACTCCTATTCAATATAACTCTGGAAACATTAGCCAGAACAATTAGTTAAGACAGACATATAAAAAGAAAAAAATTGCAAAAGTGAAATTATCATTATTTGCACATGACCTGATATTCTACAGAGCGGACCCCCAAAATTCCACCAAAATTCTTGTAGATTTAATCACCAAATTAAGAAACATAGCAGGATACAAAGTCAACAACCAGAAGTCAATAGCATTTTTATGCACAAAGAACGCACTGAGAGAGATATTAAGGAAACCATGCCTTCCACAATGACACTCAAAAAATCAAACTTAAGAATCAATCTTACAAAAGAAGTAACAGGCTTTTGAAGCAAAATTATCATGCTCTGAGAAAAGAGTTTGAAGGGGATTTAAGAAAATGGAAAGATATTCTTTGCTACTGGATAGGAAGATCCAACATTGTGAAAATGGTCATACTCCCAAAATTGTTATACAGATTCAATGCTCTACCAATTAAAATACCATTAGTATCCCACACAGCGCTAGAAAAATTTTATTCAAATTTATCTGGTACTAGTAGAGTACCAGAATATCAAAAGCAGTCCTGGGAAGCAAAGGAAGGTAGGAAGCATCACAATTCACAGCCTGAAATTAAACTGTAAAGGTACTGTGATAAATCAGTATGGTAGTGGCATAAAGAAAGACCTGTGAATCAATGGACCAGATTAGAACATACAGACACAACTAAAAACACACTCAGCCACCTTATCTTTGACAAAGGGGTCAAACATGTTCACTGGAAGTAAGATATTCTCTTTAAAAAATGATGCTGGAAAAATTGGCTTTCCATATGCTGAAAGCTAAATTTCAACCCATGTCTGTCATCATGCATTAAACTACAGTCAAAATGTGTCAAGTATGTATTATGGCAGTTGGAGAGAATGTGGTGCACACAAGTCCAGCTGTAGAGAGTGGGATTCTCATTTCAAGTCACCATCATAAAAACTAAATTTCACATACAGTAAGAATCAGGACATCTGATCCTAATAACAGAACTGTCCTTGATTACAGAATCTTGGGTTGTGTCTCCTACTTTATCCTTCCAGACCACCCAAAGACTTGTAAGATTCCACTTCAGAAATTGCTCGCAGTTCTTGGAAAGGAAAGAAGGAAGATTGTTAGTTGAAATAAAAACAGGGTTGGATGAGTTCCATAAGGCAGGGTTTTTAATCTCATGGACAGCAATCTGCAGAAGACGACTTAAAAAAGCCATCCCAAAGCAATATGCAGAGAAGTAAGTAGAGAGCTGCCTCCTCAGAAAAGAAGGCAGCTGGTCCACAGCCAAGGAATCCTGAGGCAGCTCTTCCAGGAAGATGGGGTGGTTGCTTCATGAAGAAGCCTCCTTCAGGATCTATGAGGAAAAATAGAAAGAACAAACAGTAGGCTCCTAGGAATGGTGATAGTGGCAGCACCAGTGAAGCACCCCAGCCCCTTAGAAGAAAAGGGCCCAGGTGCACAACACCATTGAAAGTAAGGAAACATTTAAGAATAGGATGGAAGTTAAACTGAAGACTCCTGAGAGAGCGGGATCTCTGTGTGTGATACTAATGGTATTTTAAGTCCTCCATGGTTTATGGAGGACTGGGACTTAGTGACCAGGCGTAAGCATGTCTTTCATCTTCCTGCTAAGAAAACTGTGAATGACATTCTTGCTAATTACAAGAAATCACAGGGAAATGTTGATAATACAGCATATGCAGCTAATGAGGTTGTGGCAAAAATAAAAGAGTATTTAAATGTGATGTTGGGCACTCAGCTGCTCTACAAATTTGAGAAGCCTCAGTATGCTGAAATCTTGGCTCACCCTGATGCACCAATGTCCCAGGATTATGGAACATGACATCTATTGAGATTATTTGTGAGAACAGCAGAGATGCGGGCCTATATGTCCCTTGATGAGAAGAGCCTTGCACTGTTGTTGGGCTTTTGGCATGATTTTCTAACGTATATGGCAAAGAACTCTGCAGTACTGATCACTGCCAGAGATTACAAAGTGGCTTCTGCTACCATTGCAAAACCCTGTGATGGTCTACCGACCTCTCACCATGATGTCTGGTATCTGTAAACAATTTCTCTTCTTAGTCTTTTACTTGTATAATTGATGTTCTTTAAAATTGTCCACATATAACAGGGTTTATGTTTCAGTTTGTTTTCTGTTCTATTTTAAACAGAAAATAAAAGGAATATAAATTCTTTTCCTCATTTCAAAGTTGCTACCAGTATATGTGGTAATTAGACAAAAAAATACATTCAGTAGATCATTTTACTGCCTAGCTAACAACATTTCTTAAGTGCTGGTGGTTCTATCCATTTGACACTATGAGACAAAATGTCCTGATTCCTAGTGCCAATGGTTCAACTTCATGTATATACCTTAAAACGCATATATTTGTCCTCTTTTTCTGGTGTTTGAATGAAGTAAAACAGCCCATCCTCTTCAAATCAACCTGTGCTGTTACTTAGGGATTCTATAACTCAAATTATTGAAGGATGGTGGTCTGGTTCATGGTTTTGCTCAAATTGTTGAAGAATGGTGATTTGTTTCTTGGTTATTGTATTTGAGTCTAATGCACATGCTAACATGACAGCAGCAATGTATCGTTGTATAGACACAGTTTTCTGGCAAATTTGATATTTTAGGAATTGTATTTCAGACCTTGAATAAAATTCATTTCTAAATTTCAAAGTAGGTCTGGCCAAATAGCTCAGTGGATTAAAGCACCTTCAAGCAGGCACAGGGGCTGGGTGTCCAATCCTTGGGCCTGAGGCATGGACCCTGTCCCCGGAGTGCACTGAGACTACAGTGGAGACTCAGTGTGGTGATGCATGTCTGTAATCCCAGAAATTTGGAAGTTGTAAACAGGAGAATCACCATGAGTCCAATCTAGTAGTGAGGCCATGAACACCCTGTAGACCCTTCCCTAAAATAAAGAAAAATAAATAAATAAATTTCAAAACAAAAGAAAAAATGGGTCAAGTATATTAATATTGAAACAGAAATATTAAATCTTCTGGAGAAGATATGGGTAGAAATCTTAAAGACATAGCAGTAGGTAGAGTTCATGAACAAAAGCGAAACTCATGGGAAATATTTCAAAGAATCAACAACTGGGGCTTAATCTTTATGAAAAGTTTCTGTACTTCAAAGGAAATTCCAAGAGAATAAATTCTACAAACTAACAAATAATTATTACCAACTGTCCCTTCAATAAACGTATTCTGTCGAGAACATATGAAGAATGTAAAATATCAGGTGTTCAATTTAAAGACCAAACCCAAAAATGAGCATCTGAGATGATCATATACTTCTTAGAGGAAGAAATACAAATGGGAAGTAAATATATGAAAACATGTTCACCATCATTGGTCATTTGGGAATTTCAAATTAAAACAAAATTGCAATTCCATTTCATCCCAGAAACATGAAATTAAAACAACAGTGAGATTTTGTCTTTGCCTAGAAAGAATGACTAACATCAAAAAGTCAACCAATAACAAAGGCTGGAAGAAATACGGGGAAAATGGAACCTTTCTCCACTGTTGGTGGGAGTGCACATTGGTACATCCACTGGAGAAATCACTGTGGAGATTCCTCGCAAAGCTTGATTAGAGACCCCATTCAACCCAGCTATTCCCCTCCTGGGTGTTATATGTGTACCCATGTTTATAACAGCTCAATTCATCATAGCTAAATTCTGGACACAACCCACATGCACATCAATTGAGGAATGGACAAAGAAGAAATAATATTTTACATTATGAAGTATTTTTAGATATAAAATAGGATAAATTTGAGGCTTTTATTGGTAAATGGGTACACAGACCATTCTCTTAAGTGAAATAAATCATACCTGCATGTGCGGACATCATATTTTATCCTTAGTGTGAGGATCTGAAAGAGGAAAATAGACATGAAAGTTACAAAGGGTTCTTGGAAAAAGGAATATACGTATTGAAATGGTAGGAATTATTCAGTTGAGGAGAATAATGGGAGGAGTGGGTAAAGAGATGTATCTACATATGTAAGCAGAAGGGTTTGGACAATGGATCTGTGGATTTCAGCTGTTCTACAGAAAGGAGCACTTAATACTTTTACTCATTCTGTGTCCTTTTTTTCAAATATGTGTACACTTTGTCTTCTTTTTTCTTATCTATTTCTTTCTTTTTTATTTTTCCTTCCAAATTTGCATGAATATATCAGGTAATATGCATAACTAGTGGGACGACAACACTATGCATCACAGCATATACTGTGAAATTCACATTATTTTGTTTAGTAAAATTCTATATCACTTGTAATTTTTCTGTTTTAATACTGTTTCATACTCTCTTTAAAAATAATAAAAATTTGATTGGTACAATTTAGTTTTACATAGTGACCACATTCCTTTTGGGTGTTTATATCTCTACATTATACATCTTGCCTTTTCTTTTTTATTCTACCTCCCATCTCCTTCATTCTAATATCCTTTCCCTATCCAATAATGGAGCTTGGTTCTTTTTAATCCTTTCTTTTTCATATTTTTCTTTCCCTTCCTCTCTCGCTTCCTAGTTCTCTTTTTCTTTCAAGCAGTTTCCTCCTATTTTGCAATATGTCTTGTACATTTCTGTTACTCTACCTTTGCAGTTCCTCCTAACAAAGAGACAATGCAATAATTTCATATGTGTGTCTGTTTTTTTTTTCACTTATTGTTACAGCCTCCACGTTCATCTATTTAACTATAAATTTTCAATTTTATCTAGAAAACAACACGTCTTTTTCTACTCATTTTCAGTTGATAATCATTAGTATTGCTTCCAAGACATAGCTGTACTTGTTTATTTTTCTATTTTTGAATGAAAAGATTTACTTTGTGCATATATATGCATAAAAGTCTACAACGATTACAGGGTCTCACTATGTAGATCAGACTCCTACTGATTCTCCTGTTTTCAGCCTCCCAAGCACTGGGATTATAGGCTCATGAAACCACATCCAGTCTCAACTGTCCTCCCAGTCCAGGGCTGGCATTGAACACTGAGAATTGAATTCCAGCTGCTGCACTTTGCCTAAGCAGGTGCTTTAGTTCACTAAGTTATCTGGCTGGTCCATGTGCTATTACATCTTTAGAAACAAATTGCTTTTCCAATTTTATAAAATTCTATGACTAAGAGCTTGTATTGAGGCTCAGAGACTTCTGACTTGGACATCTACAAAATGATACAACTGTTGGGGACTTTGGGAATAGATAGTTTGTTTTTCAGTTGTATGTACATTTATACACTGTTGGACAGAATTATGACCATTTTATTGTTTGTAGTTTCACATTCTTTTTTAAGAGATATATTTGATTTTTAAATTTATAAGGTGTGTGATGTGACAGTTGTACTTAAGTAGCCCATGATTAAGGGATTTTCAGAAAGGTGATTGGATCATGGATGTTTACAGCTAAAGGCACTATGTTGAGGTGGAATTCATTTGGAAAAAGTTCATCATTAAGTTTGTGTTTTGGGAAATATGATCTCTTTCTTGTCCTCTGTCCCCGTGTTCTACTTTCCACCAACTATGAAATCAGCAGCTTTTCTCTGCAAGACTCTTCCAACGTGTTTCTATCTCAGATACAGATAACCAGGACTGAAACTTTTGTACAAAGTAAACCTTTCATCGTTTAAATTTTGTATATTAGGTATTAAAGCTGGCTAATAAATTGTGTCTTAAGAGATTGTCTAATTTTTCTAAATTATGCAATGTATTGGTATACATTTTTATACAATTTTCTAATAATATTTTCATTTTGGTGATATTATTGGTAACCAACCTAGTGTCATTTCTAAATATATAATATTTATTTATAAATATTTATCATTAGTTGGTGAAAGTAAAAGTAAATCTCCCTAAATAAATATTTTTGATCTTTGAAAAGGTCAAACCCTTGGCTTCAGTAATTCTCCCTATTAGATTTTTTTCTTCTATATTTCATTTGCATTTGACTTTTTTTTTTTTTTTTTGCTTTTTTTTTCTATTTTTTTGGTGCAGGGTCTCACTATGCATGCAGCCCACATTCATAGTGATCTTGCTTTTGCCTCCCATGTGCTAGGATTACAGGCGCGCGCCACCACGCCCGGATTGCATCGCCAGCTCAGCGCACCCGAAGGCGGGGCCGGCGCGGCTTGGGGAACCAAGGATCGAACACTGGTCCCTGCGCTTACCTAAGCAAGCGCTTAGTCCGCTGAGCTATACCGCCGGCCCTTGCATTTGACTTTTGCCATTTTTATTATTGTTTTGGCTTTCAGTTGTTTTGCTCTTTTTCTGGCTCTCTGTGAATTGGTGACCCTCTGATTTGAAAAGTTCTAACATATTATACTTTATTTTCATTCATTTTAATATATTTCTAATTATTTTGAGATTTCTTTGATTCACTGTTTCAAAGTGTGGTGTTGAATTTCTACGTTTTTATAATTTTCAGCTTTATTTCTGTTGTTTTAGCCTGCTCATTTCATATCCTTGTGTTTAAAAGACATATTCATATAACTTTAACATGTTAAAATTTGTAATATTTGATTTTGATTCCTAACATATTACTTATCTCGGAAGATGTTCCCTTGTGTTTAAAAAATCAAATGAGATTTTGTGTAAAATCAGAGTTCTGTTCAAATGTGTTACATTGAGGATTCATGTTCTTGGCTCCGCCAAACTTCTGGAGTCTCCACTCCACCTTTGGCTTCACCTCACAGGTTTCATATATCGCCCTTTCAAGGGCAAATTGCCTTCTCAAGGTGGAGTTTGGCTTTTTTAACTTCACAACGCTTGCATTATCCATGCACCTAAAATCAGCACCACATGGCCAACATCTCCTAACAACTGGAGTTCTAGCCGTGTTTTTCTTTCTCTTAGCTCTAGGGTTCATGTACCTGGATCAAGAAGTGTTCTTTTCAATGCTGCTTTCATTTTGAAACATAGTGTACCCACCACTATTCTGGAACATGGTGCTGGTCTTGCTTACTTTTCTCTCAATTCTGAGACAAATACCCCACACCCCAAATTAAGGGATAAAAGGTTTATTTAGCTCACAGTGTGCTGAGGATTTAACCCTTGATCAATTGGCTCCATGGTAGTGTAGTGTGGCAGAGAAACAACTCTTCAGGGATATGGAAGATGACATTTGCAGAAAGGGAAGAGTGAGAGCAAAACTTTTTCCTCCTTTATACCCCTGCCAGGGTAGGTGTAGCATTCATATGCATATTCCAAGGATTGGAACATAGGTCAATCACAAAATTCAGAAGCTTGCCCTATGAATGTGTGAGGATTTGAGGACATCTAGATAAAAACTGTAACAGTGCTCTGTGACTTTCTCTTCAGAGCAAAGTGCTCACTTTTGTTTTGGGAAGCTTCAAAGCCCAGAGACTTGTCTGACTCACAACATTTTAAGTTACTGTGCTGGGCTATTTACTCTATTTTTATTTTTTTGTGGAACTGGGGATTGAACGCAGGTGCTTATTCTTGCCAGAGAAGTGCTTATTCCACTGAGCCATCTTCCTGGCCCTATTTGCTCTTGATTTTCAACAACATATATCTGGCTAAAAGCTCCCAGAAGCAGTCATGGTATAGTTACAATATGTACTGATTTGAAATTACTTGTACCGGGTTAATTAATCCATAACACTTAATCACAGTCTTAGGCAAAGTGTCTGCACATGAACAAAATGCAGACAAACTTTCTGCCAACCCATAAACATGTATCGTCTGGAGTCCAGCCTCTAATTGCAGTACTTGTTCCCAGCAGAAACATGCTGACCTGATCTTTATATGCTTTCTGGTCTTCTGAGCTCTGATTGGAATTTTCTACACAGGATAGTCTAACATTTTCCATCATTAAACTTGCAGGTAACATCTCTGACCCTTTCTAAACTCTTCCCACTAGTCATTTCAGAGGTTTATGAATTACATGCTCAGGTATAATCACAAAAATGACTGTACTTCTCTTTAAACAAATTCTGCCTAGGATACTTCTTTTCTGTCATTACTGTAACCAAGTACTTAGCCCAAAGTTAAAGGAGAAAAAGTTTATGTAATTTCTAATATTTTGGAACTTTCAGTCTGTTATTAGCTGGCCTCAAGGCAGAGTGGCACAGATGAGGTACAACCACTAATTGCCAGTGCAATACAGCAAAAGCAACAGGAGAAAAAATAAAGAGCAACTCTCTTCTACTCCCTTACTTGATATTCAGTTTAACTGCCCTAGGGTGGATCTTCTATACCCTAAGATGTAGAAGTGCTTTGTCACTTAAGCTTCTAAATTTCTCAAACTGATGTAATGAATTACCCATTATATATGTGTTCCAGTAGTTAGTCTAACAAAGGCATTTTGCATGTTTGTTTGTATGTTTTTGATTTATACTCTTCTGTATTATTTCAAAGGCCTAAATCAATGAGAATCAAATGGAATTTTATTTATTTATTTATGTAATTATTCATTCATCAGGTACTGGGAATTATGCTCAGAACTTTGCACTTCCCAGGCAGACTGTTATTTTACTAAGCTATCTCCCTGGCACCCCTATTCTGTCTTAATAATTTCTTTAGCAAGACTATGTTTTTATTTACTCACATGATCTTATATATTGTTTCTCTTTTCTATTAGAACTCCTAACATGCTAATCATAAATATTTTAATTTAGCAGTTTCTGATTAAAACATCCATCATACATGAGTTTGATATTTATGCTTGTTTCATGCCTGTAGATTATTTTATTTTTCTACAAATAATATATTTTTCATATTTGTTGAATATCACCTACAAGATATAGGTTCTGTGTTAAAGACAATGCGAAGTTTTATATTAATACAGCTCAAAAGTGAGCTGCATTTAAAGTCTACTATAACTGAGAAAACCAGAGAGAATGTATTGATTTTCTATCTTTGCTTTTGCCTATTTTTTCTCCTTCTGGGTTCCCTACCAATCCTCTTTAAGCAGTGTATGGCTTTTGTAAAATGTAATTTAAGACATTATCTTGGAGTCTCCTAGATAAAGGGTCAAGTGTATGAGAAGAAAATCATTATATAGTGCTATTATTAAATCTGAGATGTTTGAGTGTATCTGAGTTCTGTAAGGTGACCTTTTGCAGAAGTTTTGCAATTTCTTTCCCTTTACATAAAACAGGAAGGTTAGATATAGCTGCATTTGTTTATTGCACATGTTGGATAAAGCTCTAATAAATATTTTTCTTTGGGGAGTTGTCTTTTGTTAACATTCCAGAGACGTTTTAACATGGCTGCTCTCTCTCTCTTTCTCTCTGCCCCTATCTCCTTCACCCCTACCCCCTTCCTCTGATGTATGAAGATATTTTGGATATCTTTATTGAGAAAAATTTTGTAGGTGTCCTTAAAATGTTGATATCTTTAACCCACATGCCTTTCTTACACTCAAACTAATCTTCAGTGAGTTTCCAGTATTTACCCAAAATATTTCTGGAGCAACAACATAGCTCAGCAGACTAAGCTTCCAAATTGGCAAGGACAGGGACCAGCATTCAATCCCTGGTCCTGCATGCAGTGTTGGCCTCACCCCCAGGGGGTGCTGTTCCAGCTAAAGAAGAGTGTGTGGTGGAACATGCCCATAATCACAGCACTGGGTAAGCTGAAAATAGGAGCACTATGGGTCTGAGCTTCACAGTGAGACCCTATAGCAAATACATAAATGAAAACAAAAAGGGCAAATATTTCCTTATTATTGCACCAATTTATGCCTACATCTGCTTTATCTAAAGCCTGATGTCTGTACTTACCTGTTGATCCACATCATAGAATGACAATTTGCGTGGTGTACACAATTTTCTAATAAGTCCAAAAATGTATCCAATTTAAGATTCTTTGAATATTTCCCATTTTTATTAATTTTAGTGAGTAACAACAATGAGACTGTTTCAAAACAGATCAGTAGGGCAGTTACAGAGAATGTTTTCTCTCTGTGTGAATCTCCTTAGGTACACAATACTAATGTCTGAGTTCAGAGCTATGAATCTCCCTCCGAGAACTTCGTTCATCCCATCCCATAAATTCCAATAATTTTTGTTGAATTTTCATTGAATTATAGATATTGTTTAACTTCTTGTTGAATTTCATCTGTGACCCATTGATTTCTCAGTAGTCTGTTGTTTAATTTCCACGTATTTACGGAGTTTCTCTAGCTTCTTTTGTCATGTATGTCCAGTTTCATTGCACTGTGGTCACATAATATGCATGAGATAATTTCTGTTTTCTTGCACATACTTAAGCATGAACTGTGGACCAGTATGTGGTCTATTTCAGAAAATGACTCATGTGCAGCTGAAATAAATGTGTATTCAGCTGAGGTTGGGTGGAACACTCTGTATATGCCTACCAAATCCATTTGCTCCAATCTCTGTTTCAGTTCTGCTACTTCTTTGCTCATTTTTTGTCTGGTTCACCTACCTTTTTGAGATAAGGGGGTACTAAGTTCTCCTGTTAAGACTGTGGTATTGAATATTAGATTTTTCATGTCCTTTAAGGTTTATCCTATACAGTTTGGTACTCCGGTGTTTGGTGCATACATATTTATGAGTGTTACCTTTTCCTCTTGAATTTTTCCCTAACTAGTATATAGTGGCCTTCTTTATTTCATTTTGTCATTCTTTTTTAGAAGGTGAGACTGTCTGAGAACAGGATTGCTACCCCTGCTTTTTTCTGAGGTGCTGGGGTATGTAGTATTGTATTCCATCATTTGACTTTCAGCCTATGAATTTCTTTATGAGTTAAGTGTGTTTCTCGTGTGCAGCATATTCTTGAATTTTGTTTCCTAATCCACTGTGCCAGTCTACCTCTCTTAATTAGTGATTTGAATCCATTTACATTAATAGTTATAATTGAGATGTGTTGACTTACAATTGACATGTTATTTACCTACTATTTTTTAATCCTTTTAGTCCAGTGTTTTATTGTTTGCCCTATTAGTGGGTTCCTTCTTTTCTCATTCAGGAAGTTCTGATCCTTTTGATACCTCTCTAGAACATCTTTCAGTACTCTTTGTAGGCTTGGCTTTGTCTTCATGAAATTCATTAGTTGTTCTTTGCCAAAGAATTATTTCACTTCTCCACCCAACTTGAAAGAGAGTTTTGTAGGGTATAGTAATGTGGGCTAGAATTTGTGCTCATAGAAGACTTGAAGTATTCTGTTCCATGCTCTACTTGCCTTCATAGTTTGTAAAGAGAAACCAGCCATAATTCTAATGCATTTTTCTTTGAACGTGATCTGCTTTTTTTCTCTGGTGGCTTTCAGTATTAAGTCCATAGACAGTTGATATTCTTATGCTGGATTTTTAAGATCTTGACTGCTATGTGTCTTTGTGTGTTTTCAACTGGCTTGAAGTTATTTGGCATTCTGTATGCTTTGGTTACATGAATGTTGGATTGCTTCCTCATATTTCGGAAGTTTTCTGCTATTACATCTGCCTGTATTCTTTTTATATCATTTGTATTTACTCAATCTTTCTCATTAATGCCTATTAGTCTCACATTATTTACCTTGAGATCATCTTGCAGGTGACTAATTACTTTTTTCTGCATCCTAGTTATATTTAAGAGATCTTTTGTTAGCTTTTTACTAGCTGCACCAGCCTCTTTAAGATCTGAAACTCTGTCTTCACTTTCATTCAAACGGTTTTGCAGGCTTGTGTTTGAGATTTTAATTTCCTCTATATCTCTTTGATTCTACTTCATGTGATCTATTTCTTTCCTATATTGTTCATTCAAGGAATCCTTCATTTTTCTAATATCTTGTGTTTTTTTTATTGAGAAGAGCAGAAGAAGTGAATATGTCCCCCTTGATTTTATATAATTTTTTTGGTCAAAAGTAGCATATCCTTCTCTATAAATCGATTTGCTTACTGTAAGTAAAATTTTTACTTACAGTAAAAATTCTGGATAATTCTGTATGCAGTAATTTTCCTGGGATACATTTCCTGACTGAGGATGAAAAATGCAGATAGAATATTCAATAGGAAATACTAGCTAATAACAATTTGGATAACAAATTCCAAATATGAAAGTGACTCCTTTCTCAAAGGAAATTGCTCCTGATGCATCTACAGTGATGGTCTATGATGTCCAAAAATATTTCAGGTAAAATTTTACCCACAAATGTCATGTTTTTAAAGGAGAAATTTGTGGTTTTTATAGAAAACCTCAATACGAACTCCCTTGATTTAAAAAAAAATGTCTATATTTCTGCATATATGTAAGCAATGTATTTAAATCAGTAACATACAAAGAAGCTAGTAGATATTTCAATAATTAAAGATAATAGTGATGGTGATGAACAATACTACTCACTAAAATGTTTATATTTAGGACATCTCATTAGAGTATTTTATCCTGAGTTGATTGCACACATTAAACTTATTGATAACGTGAAGTATATTTATAGCAGTTTTTAACAAATGTTGACTAGGAGTGAGAATTCATCACTTTTGAAATGTGAAACTAACAATGTCAGCAGGCATTATATATATATATATATATATATATATATATATATATATATATATATATATATATATATAGAGAGAGAGAGAGAGAGAGAGAGAGAGAGAGAGAGAGATAACTATTTGTTTTTGATCCCACAATTTTATATAAAATATTTTGAAAACTATTCTTGGTTTGGTCATAATTGTCTACTAAAAATTATGAGTCACTATCATCTCAAACTGAAACACTAAACAATGTACTACAATGCATTGGGGGATAAAATTCGTATATGTGACAAAAATATATGTTTTTTCCGTGTAGCTGCCATTAAAACAATTTTTAAAGCCCAGAAAAAATAAACTGGCTTTTAGCTCCTACATTCTGTCAACTAGCACAACAATGTGGTTTCTAGAAAAAGATAATCATACAGAATTGAATAGTTTCCTTTCAGTTTCTTACACTTTTCTCATTTTGAAAATTTAATAGACTCTTACTTCTTGGATATATCTGTTGAGACATATACAACTTTTGGCACTCATAATTTGAAAGAGGAGAGGTTTAATGTGGTTTGTAGTTTGGGGTATTAAGTCCATAGACAGTTGATATTAAGACAGAAATAGCATGACAGAAGAATGTGACATTAAAAAGCTGCTTAGTTCATGCCAGCTAGGCTGATCAGGACAATGTCATCAAGGGAGGGATAAAATACCAAATATAGTACCAAAAAGATGACTAACCGGCCCACCCACACACACACAGAAATGTAATTTAGTATTCCCTAGGCAGTTCTAAAGCTAATCAAATTAAAGTCATTGAACTTAAACACTGTATCATCCCAATATTGTTCATCTTAAGTGATACAATGAGCCCCTCCTGTATTTGACATATACCAATGAAGAAAACCATTATCTCACAGAGCCTTTATATACTCTGTGCTATACTTCACTGATACCCTATGTGTTTGCCCAAATGTTAAACACAATTAAAACTAAGAATTTATTATTTTAGTACAAAGAATTTAGGATAAAAAGAGTGGAACAGATCAGTTAATCATTCAAAATAACATAATTTTAGTTATGTGGAACACATCCATCAAAATGCAAGCAGAATGTTGGAGGTTCAGCACAGTAGTTGAAGGCCTAGAATGCATAGGACAATGAGTTCTCTCCCTTTCACCCCAACAAAAGAAAATAAACAACACATTTGAAAAGAAGGATTTCTTTTAGTAGTCCCATTTCATGTAGTTACATTTTATTTCATTTTTTTATTATATTTTATTTTATTGAACTACAAATGTCAATCAGACAGTTTCAAGACACATTAACAATACAGATTCAATAAATTAATTCATTGCAAACTGTTCTCATAATGTTGTGGTATTGTACAAGGTGCATAAATGATATTATATTTACAGATATTATTTTAGCAGATATCTCTTATGAGGGAATTAAGAGTGTAGTTGTTTACTTATCTTATTTTTTATACCTGAATTATATCAAAAATTCAATAATTATTTTCCTAGTGGATGACCATAGTACTAGAAGCCAACATAATATCCTGTCCAACCACCATTAGTGCAAATCTTGCCTCCCATAGAATTATGTAGAAGCACAGCGTTATCTATCCCAACTGGACTGTCTCTACACACACATCATGATTTTTTCTTTCTACACCCCTTCCTTTGTCTACACCTGTCAAAGGTGGGCACTCCATTGACATTCAACTAACTTAGGTGCTGGAACTCAACACAACAATCCAACACAGTCCAGCATTCTACAAAAATAGTGAGTTATCCAAACCAATTGTCGACCGTAGCCATTAACAGCTCAGCTTAATATTTTGGCCCCATGATGTATACTTCATTTTTATACTTTTCTGCTGGATGGTTAAGAACTGGATAGATCAAGACTTATATACCAACACATGAACTTTATACTTCCTATGTGGTCAGTGAAGTCCCCTCAGGGTTTACCTTGTAGTCCTGTACATTATTCTGTAGTTCCTTTGTCTGTGTCATCCATGTGGATGAGTCACGGCCAATGCTTGACCAGTTATCTCTCTGTGAGAGCTTGAAAGAAAGTTTTCTCTTCATGTGACTCTTCCCAGGCACATTATAGAACTTCAATCTCTTTCCTCTGTGGCTCCATAATCTCCTTGTTCAGAAAATTTGGAGCTCACCTGACTTTCATGATGCTGCAGTACAGGTTCTCCTATGTCCTGAGTCTTCACTGACCTTGAAAGGCTAGAGCCAACATGCTGGCTGGCCTTGTGGCTATTCTATTTCTCCATCTGTGATTTGTGAACTTAGGTTGTTAACCATCCAGAAGAAAAGCTGATTCGTATCCTGCAGCATATGCCATTCACTTTGCTTTATCTGATTCAATTGATTTTACTTGTTGTACGTTTCCTTTTGTATTTCTGCTTTTCGCTTGTTATACTAGAGAGACTATATGATATTTACACATGTGTGTCTGGTTTATTTCACTTATGAGTATATGTTCAAGTGGCATCCACTTCAGTATAAATGCTTCAAACTTATCATTCTTAATAGCTGAGTAGCACTACATTATATAGAAATACCACATCTTTTTCAACCATTCCTAATGTGATGCACATCTTGATCATTCCCAAGATTTTGCTATCACACATTGCGCTGCTATAAACATAGGTAAACATATATCTCTATGATACAATGTATCCAGATCCTTTGGGAAAATTCCCAGTAGGGGAATAGCCGGCTTGAATGGGATTTCTAGTCCTACTTTTTGAGGAGTCTCCACACTGACCTCCACAATGGTTGTACCAGTCTACATTCCAACCAGCAGTGGAGAAGTGTTCCCTTTTCACCACAACCTCTCCAACATTTCTGGTTGGTTGATTTCCTTATGATAGCCATTCTTTCTGGAGTGAGTTGGTACAACAGTGTTGTTTTTATTTGCATTTCACGAATGGCTACCGATGTGGAGAATTTTTTCATATATTTATTTGCTTCTTCAATTTCCTCCTCAGAAGTGTGTATTCATCTCAGATGCCCATTTCTGAATTCGGTCTTTAAATTTGAGGGCCCTGTTATATCTTAGTCCTTTATATGTTCTGAACAGTAGTCCTCTGTTTGATTGCTTATTACATTGGATTTCTTGAAAGTTTGTGGGTTGTCTTTTCACTCTATTGACAATTTCTTTTGACATGCAGAAGCTCCTTAAGAAGAGTTCATCCCAGTTGTTGATTCTTTCAAGAGCTTCCCGTGCGAATATATGTTTGTTCATGAACTCTTTACGTACCCCTATGTCTTCAAGAGTTCCTCCTAGTTTCTCTTCCAGGAGATTGAGTGTTTCTGTTTCAATGTTTAGATCTTTAATCCATTTTGATTTTAACTTAGTACATGGTGATAGAGCTGGGTCAAGTTTTAGTTTTCGGCATGCAGAAAGCCATGTTTTCCTGCACCATTTGTTAAAGAGGCTATCTTTCTCCCAATGAGTTTGTGTAGCACCTTTGTCGAAGATAAGATGGCTGAGTGTTTTCCTAGATCCCTCTGCATCTTCTAATCTATTCCACTGATCCTCAGGTCTATTTTGTTGCCAATACCATGACTTTGTCACAGTGGCTTTGTAGTATAATTTCAAATCAGGAATTCTGATGCCTCTTGCCTTGTCTTTATTGGCCAAGATTACCTTTGCTATTCTAGGTCGTTTGTGGTTCCAAATAAATTTTAGGATTGATTTCTCTATATCTGGGAGGTATGTTGGTGGCAGTTTGATAGGGATTGAATTAAAACTGTACAGCAATTTTGGGAGTATGGCCATCTTCACGATGTTGGTTCTTCCTATCCAGGAGCATGGAATATCTTTCCATTTTCTGAAATCCTCCATAATCTCTTTTCTTATGGTGTTGTAATTTTCCGTGAAAAGATCTTTGACTTCCTTGGTTAAGTGAATCCCAAGGTATGTCATTTTCTGTGGTGCTATTATGAAAGTTATTGTTTCTATTGTTTGCATTTCAGTGCGTTTATTATCTTTGTAGAGGAATGCTATTGACTTTTGAGGATTGATTTTGTATCCTGCTATAATACTGGATTTTCCTATCAGTTCTACTAGTTTCTTGTTGGAAGTTTTGGGGTCTTCCAAGTAAAGTATCATGTCTGCAAATAGTGATAATGTAACTTCTTCTTTTCCTATTCTTATTCCCTTTATTTCTCCCTCTTTTCTAATGGCTGTTGCTAAGGATTCCAAGACTATATTGGATAGGAGGGGTGATAGACGACATCCTTTTCTTGTACCTGATTGAAGAGTAAAAGATTTCAGTTTTTCCCCATTTAGGATTATATGAGCTTTTGTGTTGTCATAGATGGCTTTTATCAAGTTAAGATAGAGTCCATTTATTCCAATTTTCTGTAGGACCTTGAACATGAATGAGTGTTGGACTTTGTCAAAGGCTTTCTCTGCATCCATTGAGATGATCATGTGGTTTTTAGATTTCAGTCTATTCATATAGTGTGTTACATTTATAGATTTTCGAATATTGAACCATCTTTGCATCCTTGGGATGAATCTTACCTGGTGATGGTGTATGATCTTCTCGATGATTTGCTGTATTCTATTTGCCAGGATTTTGTTGAGTATTTTTGCATCTGTGTTCATGAGGGAGATTGGCCTGTAGTTCTCCTTTTTGGTTGTGTCTTTCCCAGGTTTTGGAATGAGTATTATACTTGCCTCCAGAAATGATTTTGGGAGGACTTTTTCCTTTTCAACTTTGTGGAAGAGTTTGTGGAGTGTGGGAATTATATCTTTCATAAATTTCTTGTAGAATTCAGCTGTGAATCCATGAGGCTCTGGACTTTTCTTTGTCGGTAGGATTTTTATTACGTTTCTTATTTCATTGTCTGTTATCGGCTTATTGAGAGTTGTAATATCTTCTTGATTCAGTTTTGCTAATTTGTACCTTTCGAGGAATCTGTCCATTTATTCTGTTCTTCTATTCTGTGAGCATGAAGATTCTCGAAGTAACTATTGATAATCTTCTGAATTTCCACTGGGTCTGTGGTGATTTCACCCTTTGCTTTCCTTATCGCTTGTGCTTGAATTTTGTAGTTACATTTTAAAGTTAAAATTTCAAGCAAATGATTGAACCAAGCACAAGTTATATTGTCAACACATTTAGCTACTGTCACTCATGCAGTGAACTATATAAAGGGGAGCATAAATAGGCTTAGTTGCAAATATGATTTCCTAGTCCTTATATACATCTTGATCTCTAGCATAGATATTTTTAGAATCAATCATTGGATCATTTACCAGAAACTTTCTTGTTACCTCTTATGTCTTAGGAAAGTAACTGCGTGCTGAAAAGTCAATAGTAACAAGTTTTCTCCTCAAAGAAATTAAATACTATGTATTATTCTCTCATTTTTCTGAGAACTATTCTAGTTTAAGTACAGAATTCCATGGATGCAACACGTGTTCTCTTCTTAAATAAAGGGAGATTTTTGAGAAGCAACAGTGTATAATAAGAAGTCTTAGCAAGACGAATATTATCATATTTGTGGTTTTGAAGTTCATTCCTTTGGAATTTTGTATTCTTATATGCTTAATGTTTGGAACGTAGGCAGAGACGTTACACATGTTACACTGATATTGCCAAACTTCTTAAAGAGATCTTGTTGCACTCTATTGAAGATATGGCCCTAGGAGCATCATATTAAATGAAATAAGTCAGGTCCAAGTAGAGAAATCTGCATATTCTCATGTATGCATTTATTCTAATACCATCAAACTCAAATGCAGAGAAGATAATTGTGGCTACCAGATAATTTACACTGAAGGAATAGGTGAAAGATAGTCAAAAGGTACAAAATATCAGTTAGAAAGGGGGAATAGGAATTTTCAAAGTCACTGTACACCATGTTAGTCAGTTTTTCATTATTGTGACAAAATAACAAAAATAGAATTTTAGAGATGACAAATTTATTTTGGCTCAGGGTATATACCCAGTGTGATTTGATTACATACCATCAGGCCTATGGTAGAACACAGGATCTTAAGGTGAGGGTGTGATAGAATAGAGCTGCAGTGGCCACCTCATCATAGCAGCAAAGAAGAGAAAATTAGAGAACAGAAGAGAAAGGGGCTGGGGACAAGAAACAAATCTCAAGGTCATGCCCATTTGGCCTAAACCCTTTAATTAAGTTTCATTTCCTTCATTTCCATTTACTACCAATAAGGGCATCAAATTATGTATCAAATTATTAATCTTTTGATTAAGTTAAGACTGCCATAATCTAATGACTACCTACTGAAAGCATTGCCTCTAAACGAGTGGACATTTGGGGGCATTTAGATCCAAACCTTAACAATGGTAAATACAGTTAACAGTGTATTATATATTTAAAATCCATTGAGAATATTTTTAAATTTTTTAACCACAAAAGTTGATAAGTTTGAGTCAGGTTTGGTGGTTTATGCCTTTAATCTCTGCTCTTAGGAGGCTGAGGCAAAAGAATCACTGTGAGCTCAAGAACAACCTGGGCCCCAAAGTGATCCCAAGAGCATCTTGAATTGTATATGGAAACCTTGCTTCAGAAAGACGAAAAAGTAATAAATTTGACATAATATCTTTTAATTTACTGGTTTTCATTGTTTCATATCATGTTCATAAATTATATCATCTGAACCCATAAATGCATACAGCTTTAATCTATAAATGTGTAACACATTTTTAAATAAAATGAAGAGGCCCTGGGAATTTTCATAAAAGAATAAAGAAGAATATAATCTTAAAGAAAAGGAATTAAAAGAAATAGTGGGCTGGGGAGATACCTCAGTGGAATAAGTGCTTCCCTGGCAAGCATAAGGACCTGAGTTCAATCCCTGGTTCAGCAAAAAAATAAAAAATAAAAAAGTAAAAGAAAAGAAATAGTGATTAAGTGGATGCACAAAATTTGGGAAGTAATATCAAATGCTACTTATTCATGTCTAGTAGAAGTACTCCAGAAATTTTCCCTAAGAATAGCCTTTTTTTCATATAACAGAAGATTATTTCTTTTGGGGCTGGGGAGATGGCTCAGTAAAATAAGCACTTCCCTGGCAAGTGCAGGGGCCTGAATTCAGTCCCCAGTTCCAAAACAAAAAAATTCTTTTAAGAGGTGACAGTAAACTGCGTTTCTACTTAGAAGGCAACCTTATTCCTTTAGTGATCAATTAAGAGCACTCATTCACAAATAAATTAAAGATAACAAGACATTATTTTTACTATGAATAGTCTATAATATAACTTCTTTTTAATACATTATGTTGGTCTATGGTTCACTGAATTAACTTACATTTTTTTCTAATTTTATTTGAGCCTATCTTCTAAGAGTATCATTCTTGCATTACTTTGAGATTTGGTGATCAATGTGATCTCTCCATTCCTGTTATCCATTTTAATTAAATAAGAAATTTGGGATATGAAAGATGTGTTGGTAATTTTTGAGAAAGTGAATGCTTCAACGTCCCATTTGTTATCAACATTATTTCATTTTCTTTTTTCTTAAAATATTTCAGTCTTATAGAGGATAACAGAATACACTTAATAGTATTAAATATCTTCTTGATAAATATACCAATATTTTGTTCACACATTTAAAAAATATACAAATATATGTAATATAATTGCACCCCCATGGTCTAAGTATAATACACAACATAATATATATGTATACTGACTGATCTTCAGTAAAAACTTACAAGATCTTTAAGAATCATTAAATAACAGGAAAAATTTTCATTTATATTTTTGCTTGCATTTCTAACACAGGCAATGAAAATGTTGAGTGTAAAAAATTGCACTATGAAACCTGGCTGGAACTACGTTGACCAGAACTTATTTACAGAAAATGAGCCCAATCTAAATACCATTTGTGTGAGAAATGGAGTTCTCCAGTATGGCAGGAAGGCAT
>PVKA01025582.1:0-32784 GCA_004027165.1 Ctenomys sociabilis | reverse complement strand
CACCCCCCGCCCCCCACTCCCATCTTCACTCAACACGGATCCCATGCCTGGGCTCACGGGTAGCGTCCTGGGTCCGCCTGCACTTAGCCTCAGAACACATACGCCCTGACCCTGTCCCTCCTGTCCCCCAACAGCTGACCTGTGCAGAGACAAGTTCTCCAGATGTGGTGTGATGGCCAGCAGTGGCCTATGCCAGTCTATAGCAGTCTCCTGTGCCAGGAGCTGCGGGGGCTGCTAGGGTGGAGCCGGCATCCTGAGCCCTGCACAGACCCTGCCTGATGGTGCTTTCTCCCCGGCCCACCTCCCTCATTCTGTAACCTGGCGGACTGCAGCCCGGGAGCTTGAAGGCTCTGGTGCCACAAGCCTCACCCCCAGCCTGTGGCCACCCCTGGGTTACAACAGGGGCTACCACCCAGGCTGTGCCCCCAGGTAGGGGGCACCCAAGGCCTTTCTGTGGGACATAGATCTCTGATGTGCCTTTTCATCCCTCTAGGATAGGACAGTCCCTTGAGGCAGGTTATGCCCCTTACCCTAGCTGGTCTGCCCTGGGCATGGATCACTTTTGTTTTATACAAAATTAAAAATAAGTTTTTACAAAAGATCAAGTTGCTTTTTTGGTCCAGATTTGGGGGCCAACCCAGTGCCTTCAATCCTGTCCTGCTAAGACAAAAGGGGCTGAGCCAGGTGTGGTGGCACCTGTAATCCCAGCATTGGGAAGCCGAGGCAGGAGTTTTGTTGGGAGCTCAAGGATAGCCTCAGCTACAGAGTGAGTTGAAAGCCAACCTGAACTGCCTGAGACCCTGTCCCAAAAAAATGAAACAAAATGGACCAAGCATGAGGCTGTTGGTGTGAGGAGCAGCCCGCCTTCTGCAGCCCCAGCCCCATGTCCCCGCGCAGCCACTCAACTCTGACCGGTCCAGTCCGGTCTGGGAGGGGCTGTCACACCTGCCCCAGGGGGTGTGGATACACACGCGCATGGGAAACAAGGCTCCAGGACACCGCTTTCTCGTGGTCAGGGCTGCTTGGTGAGGGCCCAAGGCCCTGCCATCTGAGGATACAGCAAGGACGTGAGGCCACAGGGTAGAAGCTTGGTGGGGCAGACGGCTAAGGCAGGAAGTCAAGGCTGGTGGTCCTGAGAGCAAGGGCTGTCACCAAAAGGGCAGAAGCAGGCTAGGCCACCACACCCCACCCACACCAGCGCCCGCACCCAACCCCACCGTGACAGCCCTTCCTCGGATGGGTGCAGTTACCACCTCCAAATCACAGGCAGGAAACTGCCCAGAAGCATTCAGCAAGTCACCCAAGGCCCCTCATTGTACATGACAGTGCCCAAGCAGGACTGGTGTGTGACCCTGAGGGAGGACACTGACCACAGTACCTCCCAGAGACACTGCCTGCCATGCGGTGAGTTCTGGTCACCACCCTATGGAGAGGTTCCCATTTTACAGACAGCACACCAAGGCTCCGGGAGGTTAAGAAGTTTCATCCACCTGTCTGGGCAGAGCCAGGCAAGACCCTACGGTCACACTGCCTAGCAGGTTGACACCATCCAGAGAGTGGACCCTGTCCCCAGGATGCCCAAGGAGAAGAGGCAAGAAGGGTTTGGCTGGAAAGAGCTGACCCATGTGACCAGATTACAGCCCACCCCAAGCCTTGACAGCTCCATCGGTGAAATGGGGTAGAGGGCCCAGGATCCCCGCCATCCCATGAGGTTGCCAAGTCCTCTACTAGCTCAGGCCACTGCCTCCTGCTGTCCCCAGCTGCCCTGCCCAGTGGGCCCCAGCCCACCTGCATCCCTCCCATCTCCTCCTGGGTGGAGAAGGCCCCTAGCAGTGTGGAGAACAGGAGTGCCTTCTATACATGCCGATTTTAGAAAACGGTCTTTTTATAAAAAACACAAGTTCTCACCAGTTAACATTATAAAAAAGGTACAAAAATACAAGCATTCTTAGCTCTCTGAGCAATTTTCTGACAAAAGCTCTGAACTGAGACAGAGAGATTGCTGGGAGCCAACCAGGCCCTGGCTCCCTGCCTATTCCCATGAGGCCCTGCTCCGGGCTGGCCAGACTAGGGCTGTCCCTGATGCCTGGCTCTGGCTCACCCACTCAGGGAGGCCCTTGCACAAACTTGAGTGGCTTATTCTGGCACAGGTACTGGAGTGAAATGGGTCACCGAGGGACACCAGGAAGCTACTGCTGGGTGTGTCCTGGAGCTGGTGTCCATCCATCAGCACTGCCTGGCAGCAACAGGCCAGGCCCCAGTGGCCTGCGCTGCAGAGGTCTGACTGAGACTGTCCCACCCGCCATGGCTATACTGGGTAGAGGCTCATTTCTCAGGGGAGCCTCAGGGTGGGGAGGACACTGAGCTCCTTCAAAGCTGTAGCTGCCCCTTCACTGTGGATACCTGAGGAAGAAGAGAAGGTAAAGGTAGCCCAGGTCTCCAGCATGACTTCAGAGAACAGGACACTCGGGCCCAACGTTACCCGCGGCAGGGAACACCTGCAGTCGCCAGAGCCATGACGTCCTTGTCCCTGCAGTCAGGCACCTTGCCGACTTGGGCATCTGTCTGGGTCCCCAGTGATCTTCCCCTCCTTTATGCTCTCACCAATTGAGTGAGCGTGGATCTGTCTAGACCAGCTGGGCCAGTATCAGGGCAAGTGTGGCCTGCTTAGAACGCGGCAGGTGACAGCTGGCCCGGAGGATTAGCCCTGCCTGGGACTTCTGCTGGTGCTCCCTGGAGGACGTGCCCACTCTCCCCCCCAGGACCCGTTTTAGAAAGAACGGGCAGGTGGGGCTGGTAATGATATTCATGCCGCCCAGGTAAAGGGCTACCTGGGCCTGGAGCTAGACAGCAGCACCCTGGCAGGGAGGGACAGAGGCCCAGTAGCGTCCCTTGGGCTCTGGTGCAGCCACAGTGGCTCTGAACATCCATCTAGTCTAAGGTGGTTGTTAGGTGCTTACACTCCTGAGGTCATGGCTGCTCTGTCTTCCTGCAGCCTGCTCCTCCAGCCCCAGTACCCGCTGGTGGTGGGCACGCTGGCTCCGCACCGGGGTACCATGCAGGCGCCCCACCTCCTGCTGCAGCTCTAGCCGCTGTTGCTCATCTGCCTCCAGCTGGGCTGGAGTGTGGTTCTGCTCCAGGGCCTCCACCTGGGCCTGCAGGGAGGGGGCCACTGTTCAGGGCTCTGGCCCGGGGTGTGCACTGCACGGTGAGGTGTCAAGCACTTCGGCCAGTGCAGGTGTGGGGAACACAGCCATCAGAGAGGCCAAGCCTGCAAGCCTGCAGATCCTGGCCCAGTAACCCCCACTCAGGCACAGAGACGTGCTCAACTGTGCCCCACACATAGGAACCAAAGCAAGCATGTCAAAGATGCAAGCATATGTGCAAAGGCTGAAGCCATACACGTGTGTGTATGTGGAATCAGCTGTGCATGGCCACATGCATATACCAGATTCATGGCATTCATACCTACACATGTCTACAACATATATGAACACACAGGCTCACAGGTGCTCAGCATCACTGCTCTCCAAGGGTAGAGCCCCACCCACCCCATGTGACCTGACTGAGCCACCTGCTCCCCTGGGAAGAGCTCACGCTCAGGCTGACTACCGCTCAGGCTGACTACCCCGCTGGGGACCAGGGCCCGTGAGGAGGGGGAGGGGGAGGGGCAGGACCTCCAGCTGCTGGATGTGCCTCTGGGCCTTGGCCAGCTCCTGCTCAGCCCCGGTGAGTGTGCGGTCCAGGCGGCCCTTCTCTGCACTCAGCCGCACCGTGTCCTCGTGGCTGCGTAGCTTTTCCCGCTCTACCTAGGTGGGGAGCACAGGAGCAAGGGGCTCACGGAGTGGGCTCTGAGTCCTAAGCAAAGACCACGAGGATGGACAGGTATGGCCCATCGGGCAAGGCCCCAGAGATGGCGAGGGGAGGCCAAGATGGTGTAACCACCTTGTCCAGCATCCTCCTGAGGGCCATGCGGTCCTTCTCTAGCCGCGAGGCGGAGCGCTCCACCTCCCGCTTCTCGGATTCCAGTTGGGCCAGGGCTCTCTGCAGACTGCCCAGGTGCTCCTGCAACAGCCGCCGCTCATCCTGCAGCTTCTGCACCGTGTGCAGCGCCTCAGTCTCGCCCTCTTGCCGCTGCCGTAACACCTGCAGCAAAGGCCAGGTGGGCCCTGTGACCTATGGGCTTCAATGTGACCTGTGTCCTGGTACCCACTCACATGTCTCTGGGAGGCCCTGTGAGAGAACTGTCACCCAAGGTCAGGCAGTGCTCCTGGAGCCTCAGTTTCTCCATCTGTATACAGGGGTGTAGGCTGAGTAAACTACGCTTCTTACGGGAGGCCGGGCAAGCGTTCGGGATCAGACTCGTAGGGCAGAAAGCAGGCCGCACAGTCCTGGGAACACGGGTCGAGACTGGCCCTCACCTCCTTCAGCTGTTGCAGCTGGCTCTCAGCCTCCGCGCGCTGCAGCTCCAGGTCGGCCAGTTCACCGCGTACTGTCCGCACCTGCTCACCCAAGGAGCTGCTCTGCTTCCGAGCTTCTGACAGTGCCTGCCGAGCAGCGTCCAACCGTTCCTGAAAGACAGGAGCTAATGGTATAGGCCAGACTGCAAGCCCAAGGCCAGAGGCTCCTGTCTGTTCTACCTATGGACAGGTTCGCCATCACTTCACCCTGTCCACGGCCTGTATGCTAACCGCATATGTTAGGAGACACCAGCGCACTAAACCTCTACCTGGACTCAAGCCACTGGTAGGCTCCTTCCTTATTGGGTGGCGCCTCCTAGAGCTGCCTCCTGATTGGCAGATACTCCACTGGGCCAGCCCTCCCCTCAATGCCTGTTTAGTGTTAAATGGCTCCTTGGAATTCCCAACTAACAGCTCAGGGACCAGGGAAATGGCTCAGTGGAATAAGTGCTTCCCTGGCAAGCGCAAGGGTCTGAGTTCAATCCCTGGTTCCGCAAAAAAAAAAAAAAAAAAGATTTTAGGTTTAGGCCGGGTGTGGTGGCGCATGCCTATAATCCCAGCACTCGGGAGGCTGAGGCAGGAGGATTGTTGTGAGTTCGAGACCAGCCTGAGCTACAAAGTGAGTTAGAGGCCAGCCTGAACTGCACAGTGAGACCCTGTCTCAAAAAGACAAAAAAAAAAAAAAAAAAAAAAGAAAACTAACAGCTCATTGGCTGGCTTTTCACCAGCCTCCTTTTTATTTTTTTATTTTATTTTTTTTTTTTTGGCGGAACTGGGGATTGAACTCAAGCCTTTGCGCTTGCCAGGGAAGCGCTTATCCCACTGAGCCATCTCCCAGCCCTCAGCCTCCTTTTTATTGGCTGACTCCATGCTGGCCCCTGCCCCTGCCACACCCGGCAACCCTGTACCTGGAGCACCTGGCGGTCGTGTTCACAAGCTGTCAGTGCCTTCTGCAGCTGCAGGTTCTTGTCCTGGGTGCTGGTGAGGCTGGTGTTGCTCTGGGCCAGGGCCTGTGTGAGGCTCTGTACTTTGTCCCGCAGAACCCCTTCGTTCTCCTCCACCTTGGCCAAGGCCCCATTCAGCCGCTCCACTGTCAGCTGCAGGGTCCCCGCCTTGACTTCGCTGTCAGCCACCTGGTGGGGGACTGACGACATCAGAGGGCTCCGCTCCTTCTGTGAGCCCCGCCAGGCATGCCCAACGTAAGCTCTTCCCACCTCTCTGGGCCTCATCACCGATAACCACCGTTATTTTTTTTTTTTTTCCGGAACCGGGGATTGAACTCATGCCCTTGCGCTTGCCAGGGAAGCGCTTATTCCCCAGAGCCATCTCCCCGGCCCCTTAACCACCGTTCCTATGCACCCGCCCTGGTTCATCTTACTGCTGGTTAACTACTGTCCAGGGTCCCATCAACGTGGTTTGGGGCTTACTTTGTAGCTCAGGCTGGTCTCAAACTCACAACAATCCTCCTGCCTCAGCCTCCCGAGTGCTGGGATTACAGGCATGTGCCACCATGCCCGGCACTTGCCGTCTTTAAAATGAGGCTGATGTTAATACTCGCCTGACCGGTTATGGGGGCACTGCACGGACACTGTAAAGTCACCAGCACAGGACAGGCACATAGTTGGCAAAGCTGAGGGACAAGGGGCCCACCTGTCTCTGTAGGGAGTCCACTCGATCCTGCAGGGCCTGGGCATGGGCCTCGCGGTCACTGAGGCCCAGGCGACTCCGCTGCAGCTCCCCCTCCAGCGCTCGCCGCTGCAGCTCCAGCTTGATGGTGCGGCTCTCAGAGGCGTCCAGCACTTCCTTCAGGCGCCGCTTGTCACTCTCCAGCTTCACCTCGTTGGCCTTCATCTTGTTTATCTTCTCCTGCGGATGGGAGCGGGGGAGGCTTATGCCCCAGGTGCCACATGCACCCCACACCTGCTCCCCACCTCCCTTACCTAGCATGGGGGACAGTCTCAAAGATGGTATGACCGTGGGGCTGGGAGATGGCTCAGTAGAATAAGCGCTTGCCTGGCAAGCACAAGGGCCTGAGTTCAATCCCCTGTTCCAACCAAAAAAAAAGATGGTATGACCAGGGCCCAGCCTGTAACCTTGTGAGGTCTTCAGTGTCCCCAGTTGCTCACAGGATGAGTGGGTGCAAGGGACCCTTCCCACACTCTGACCCTGGGGGACCTGGGCGGAACATGACCGCCAGATGCTCCAGGTACAGGGTTTCTGGGTGTGGCAGGGGCAAAGGCCAGCATGGGAGTTAGCCAATAAAAAGGAGGCTGGTGAGAAGCCAGCCAATGAGCTGTTAGTTGGCCCTGGGTACTGTTAGTTGTGGGAGGAGGCTGAAAATGCAGGTTCCAGGGCCCTCTCTGGCTCCCAGAAACTGTCCATGACACCCAGAAGCTGCATATATAACCAGAGCTGAGTTCCAGCACTGCGTGGGCCCTGACATTCTAGGGTTTCTGGGAAGAACTCCCCTCCCTCTCGTGTTCAGGGTCAGACAGAAAAGGGGCCTGGGAGAGACAGCAGGACAGCTGTGGGATCTTTCAACACACATGACCACCCTGGAAACACTGTGGGTCATGGGGACCCTGGAGCTCCCCCTTACCCCTCCCCAAGCCTGGCCCCTCTCTTTCCAAGCTCAGAGTCCTAGCCCTGCTGCATCTTGCCCAGGGGCCTCCACTCTGGCTCCTGCCCAGCTTTGTTCCTGGCCTCCAGGCCCCTGTAACTGGGCCCAAGGCCAGAGCTGCAGCCACAGACACAACAATCAAGCTCCAGCTCGGACCCCAGCCAGGTTAGGGTTGGGCTGAGGGCTGTGGGCAGCCTGGGGGGTGGGGACAGCCACTGATGAGGGCTCAAGGCTTTAGGAGCCTGGACTGTCACAGATATGGACACACACACACACAGGTTTACACAGGTGTCTCCCAGACACACACAAAACCCTAGAGCACCACTCATGGCAATGCAGGCACAAAACAGAGCCCCACGGGCACCAGCAGTGTGTCCCCAGTATGTGCCAGGTTCCCTTTCGACAGATGAAGATGACAAGAATCGGGCAGCAGAACTGTGCCCAGGGTGGCTGGTTTTGGCCCACCCTTTTGCCTATGGCCTCATGAACCAAGATGACAGAACCTGAACATGTTCCGTTCAGGAGCAGGCTGCCGCCCTAGTGCTTGCAGAGACTTGCAATAGGACAGCAGTGCGCCCACAGAGCCACGTGAGAACATGTCCCCTGCCCACCTGGCTGGCCTGGAGCTCGCTCTCAGTGGCCTGCAGGCTTCTCTCCAGGGTGACCACCTGGTCCAGCGTGGCCCTGTGCTCCCGCTCGCTGCGCCGCATGCTCTCCTCCTGCAGCGCCAGCTCTGCCTGGGCCCCGCTCAGCTGCCCATCCACACTGCGCCGGGCTGTGGCCACCACCGGGTCCCATCAGGCACAGCCAGGCATGACTAGAGATCCAGCCCAGACCACAAGACGCCTGCTTTGTGCCCCACCTGCCACAGGGCCTGCCTGTTGGTCCCCCCGAAGGTATGTGGGTACAGCCACAGGTAGGCTGAGCAGGCAGGGTCCCCTGGCAGAGCTGGACTCGCAATCAGTGCAGGGATGCCAGTGCCCCAGCGTCCTACCTAGCTGCTCTCCAGGCACAAGGGAGAGAGCTGGGATCTCAAGGGTCAAACTCACCTTCCTCGCTCTTGGCCATTGCCTTCTGCAGCTGCCTGGCCCTTGAAGTTACGCTGTCCCTTTCGGCCTCCATCTCAGCCAGCTGACGACTGAGGACGCTGGTCTGAGACCGGAGCTCATCCTACAGACCCAACATTCGGGGGTGGGGGGAACGACCCTGCTCTGAGGACTTGCTGCCCCTCTGGGCCCTTGGCCATCAGCTCCCACATAGCCCTTCACAGCTATTCTCACCCGCTCTCGCTGGGAGCCCCGCAGTTCCTGTAGGAAGTCCCGGAGAGCACCCCGCACTGCCTCTGGCTCTAGGTCTGGAAGCCCTGGAGAGGTGGCAGGTCCTGGAGATGGTGGTTGAGACCCTGGGCTGTGTTCCAAGGGGCTGCTGGGCCTTTCTCCACTTCCTAAAAGGGAAGACACATTCAGGGGCACAGGGGCACCGTGCATGGCTTTAGGGCCCCAAAGGAACCCGCTCAGCCTGCCCGCCACACCCAGTGGCCCATCTGAGCTTCTCATAGCATAAAGGCCACATTACCCTTTGCCTTGACCTGGCCGCCAGACCCCATAACTGTCCAGTCAAGCGAAGTTCTTTGCCATATAAAAGTGAGCCCTGCTGCCCACCTGGCAGCATCCTTGTCCCGTACAAGCTGGCCACTCTGCATCACTCTTGGCTTTGAACTCTAGAATATTCCCTGATCCAGCTCCTGACTCTCTGCATGTGGAATCCTTCTTTTTTTGTATTTTAGGGAAGGGTCTACAGGGTGTTCAGGGTCTCACTACTAGATCAGACTCATACTGATCTGCCTATTCACAGCCTCCCAAAAGCTGGGATTACAGGCACACACCACCACGCCCAGTCTCAAATGCTGTCTCAGCAAGCCCTGGGGGCAGGGCCAGCACGCCAAGCCCCAGGACCAAACCCCTGGCCGCTGTGCCAGCTTGTAGGCGTTTTAATCCACTGAGCTATTTGGCTGGCCCTTCACGTGGGGTCCTTCGCAGAGCTCCTCTGCACTCATCCTGTCACATCCTCGGCGGCCCCTCAGATCGCAGGGTGGGTTGGTGTGACTGCACGCACGCTACTGGGATCTGAGGTCTGTTTCCTCACCTTGATCACATGCACCACCAAGGCTGGGCTCTCTTCTGTCAACTGCTTGTCCCCAAGGCCCAAGCCACCTCCCTGTCATCCCAACACCTCTGCTGCGTGCTCACCTACCCCAGGCACCAAGTCAGTGTCCTCCCTGCAACGCCTCATTCCACCCTCCCAATAATTCCAGACAGGCAAGCACTGATTCCACCTGCTTCACAAGTCCTGAGCAGTTAGCTGATTTTGTCTCAAATCTGGGAAATTTCCGAGCCGGGGTTGGAATTTAGGCAGGCTGGTTCCCCAGAGAAGCAAAACTCGAACTTGGTAGATGGTCACAGGGATGGGGGAACGGGACAGAGCGCCACCTGGAGGTCTGCATCACAACTGCAGGACCACAGCGACCAGCTGCGCAGCAGAATTCCCGGGAGGCATGAAACCCCCCTCTAGGACGACTACATACATACATACATACATACATACATACATACATACAAACACACACACACACACACACACACACATATATATATATATAAAACTTTTCGGTATCAAGGATCAAACTTGGGACCATGCGCTTGCCGGGAAGGCACTTATGCTGCTGAGCTATCTTCTCGGCCCAAACATAAATAACTTCAGATGTATCGTTTTTCCTATACTGAGGATCAAACTCAGGGGTACTCTATCACTGGGCTACAGCCCCAGCCCTTTTTTAACCTGAGACAGGCTCTTGTGATCCTTCTTTGTCATCCTCCCTTGGTGCTGGCATGGCCCCCAAACCCAGCTCATCTTGATCACTTTAAGTGTACAATTTAGCGGCACAAATTGCTCTCACACAATTATGCAGCCGTCACCACCATCTGTCCCCAAATCTGTTCCATGGGCCCTGTAATGGGTCAAACTGTCACTCAGCCTCCCAGACCCTCAAAATTTGACCCAGTTTGCAAACAGGGTCATTACAGATTAGTTACACTGAGCTCATCTAGGGCGCCTAATTCCAGATGCTGTCCTTATGAAAAGGGGAGATTTGCACCGGACAAGCACACAGGGAGCTCACCATGAAGTGAGTCGCGATGCTGCTGTAGGCCAAGCAGTTCTCTAAGCCAGGGGGCTGGCACTGCTCCGGCACTAGCCTGCCGAGGGAGCTGGCTCCAGATGTTTCAAGAGGCAGACACAGCTTTTTGTCCTTAAGCCACTCAGGTGGTGACAGTGGGCCTGAGTATCAGGGACTTCCATATCCTGACTCTTAGCCAACTTAAAAATATTTTCTAATGCTGAACGTGATGATGCCAATTCAGCACTATGGGAGGCTGAGGCAGGAGAACCACAAGCTGGGACCCAGCCTGAGCAACTTGATGACTTAGTAATTTTAAATTACACCCATACTGAACAGGTACAGTTGTGAAACAGTTCCTTGTCATCAACTCCTGCATGGCATGGAAGAACAGCCTTTGCGTGCATTTACATTGGATTAGTCAGGATGAGTACTCTAGAGATGATTAAAAGTACACGGGTTGGGTACAGATAAATACTGCATTCTTTGTGTAATACATAATGCTCTTGGGTATTCGGATGCTCTGGTATCCCCAGAGGAACAGGGAGCAAGGAAATGATCCTCTGCCAACCAGGGTCTTAGCACGGAGCTACATCCTTAGCCCTTTTTTTTTTTTTTTTTGAGGCAGGTCTTGTTAAATCACTAAAATTGCCCAGACTGGACTCAAACTTGTGATCTTCCCATTTCAGCCTCTCAGAGTACTGGGATCCCAGGCCTGCGCCATTACCTCCAGTAGAAATTCTGATTTTAAAGAAAAAACCGTGCTCGCTTCGGCAGCACATATACTAAAATTGGAACGATACAGAGAAGATTAGCATGGCCCCTGCGCAAGGATGACACGCAAATTCGTGAAGCGTTCCATAAAAAAAAAAAAAATAAAAAAAAAAATAAAGAAAAAACCTCCAATGCCCCCCTGGATCTTGGTAATCTCTAATCCACCTTCTACTCCCACGAATGTATCTATTCTAGGTAGTTCATATAAGTAGCTTTAGACCATATTTGCCCTTTTGTTCATTTTTTGCAGTCCTGTGACTGAACCAGGGATTCAAACGTGCCAGGCCTGGGTCTACTCTTGACCTCTTTCTTTGCCCTTTCCTGACTTACTCCAAGGGGCAGGATGCTATTACAGTTTCTGTATATCACATTAGACTGTGACTCCTTTCTAAGGCTGGAGGTACTGGCCGACATACCTCCTTCTGGCACTGTGAATAACATGGCAATAAACCTTGGTGTGCAGATATCTATTCAAGTTCCTATGTTCAACTCCTTTGGCCACATAGCTAGGGGTACATCTGGGTCTTTTTATTTGTTTGTTTTCTGTTGAGGCAGGGTCTTGCCATATAGTTCAGAATACCCTTAAAATCATTATGTAATTTAGGCTGAACTGGGCAATCCTCCTGCCTCAGCCTCCCCATGCTGGGATTACAGGCATGCACCACTACACCCAGGTTTACTTACCGCTTTCAGAGGATCTGCCAAGGTATTTTCAACAGTGCATATACCAGTGGTCCTTTCCTTATTTTTCTCTTACCTATTTCCAGGGCTCATCACCCCCTTCAATACACTTATCTATTATTTTATTTTTTTTAGCTGTACTGGAGATGGAATCTAGGCCCTTCACACTGAGCTACTTGGTTGCCCAGGCTGGGCTTATACTTTGATCCTCCCACCTCAGCCTCCCTAAATGCTGGGATTACAGGCATGTGCCACCAGCCTGTCTTTCATTCATTCATTCATTCATTTATTTATTTTTAATCTTTTTTTTTCTTGGCGGAACCAGGGATTGAACTCAGGCCCTTGTGCTTGCCAGGGATGCACTTTTTCCACTGAGCCATCTTCCCAGCCCCTCTTTCATTTATTATAGCATGTTCATTTTTTACTATTTCCACACCTACATATAAGCTCCAAAACAACAAACATGCTTCTCATGCCGTTTCCTTTTCATTCTAGGTGCTTAAACTGTATTTTTTTTTTTTTTTTGTTCGGTACCGGGATTGAACTCAGGACCCTGCGCTTAAACTGTATTTTGCACTTGTCCTACAGTTAAGTATTGAGTGCATACTCAATAGGGGCCAGGGATTTAGCTCAGTGGTGCACTGCCTGCCTGGCAAGTGTGAGGTTCTGAGTTTGATTCCTGCTACCCACCCCACCAAAAAAAGTATTGAATGAACAAATGGGATTCTCAAAGGAGTGGAACCCACTCTCCCTGTCTGGGAAAGTTCTGGTGTCACAGGCCTGCAATGGGAGGATGTTGGAGGCTCAAGAGGATGGAGATGGGGGCATAGATCGGTTAGGCTCAATTTGGCCATTACGAATTCCTTAGCAGGAGCCAACAAGAGGGGCGGGGCCATCTTGGGCCCCAGCGCATGGGCTCTTCTAGATGGACTGGGAAGGACGGGCTCAGCGATTACGAGGGTGGCCTCGGTCGGACTCGCCCCCTCACTGACACTCACCTCCCGCCTGCGAGTCTCGGGCTGGGGAGCTGGGCGCGGGACGCGGGGCGGGACTGGGCACGCGGCCCAGGCCCAGGCCTCGGCGCAGGGCAGAGCGTAGGCCGCTCAGCTGGGCTTCCGCGCTGCGCCGCTGCGCTTCCACGCGAGCTAGCTCTGCTTCCAGGCCCTGAGCCCGGCCCTCGGCTGCGCTCAGCCGCAGCCCCAGCTCGGTGACCTCGGCCCGCACTGTCTCTAGCTTGAGCTCCAGGCTGCGAGCGTGGTCCAGCTGCTGCTTCTGCGCCCCGCGCGCCTCATCCAGGGAGCCCTGCAGGCCCCGCTCGCGGGCCCTGAACTCTGACTCCTGTTCCTGCAGCTTCCGCTGGCATCCCTGGAGCTGGGCAGGGTGAAGACGAGAGGTGTGGAGGGGGTCACAGGTCGCCTCCAACCCAATGCCCCCCCCCCACCGGCCGGCCGTGGCTTGTACCACCAAGGGTCCACATTACGTTTGGTGGTCTCTACCTAAGCATGCAGTGCAGGAGTATTCGCAGGGTGTAGGAAGAAATAACGAGAATTTGTCATCTATTCCCTCTGTTATGTACAGTTTATCATTGATAACTGCTGACATAAACTAGTGTCAAGCATTACTTTCTTTTTTTTCTTTTTCATTTTGAAACAAGACATCACTATGCATTTCAGGTCACCCTTGAGCTCACTTTGCAGCCTAGGCTGGTCTTGAACTTGCAACCATCTTCCTGCCTCAGCCTCCTGAGTGCTGAGATTACAGACATGCACTACTCTTTTTTTTATTTTGTCTTTTTGAGACAGGGTCTCACTATGCAGTTCAGCTGGCCTTAAGCTCACTTTGTAGCTCAGGCTGGTCCTGAACTCACAACGATCCTCCTGCCTCAGCCTCCCGAGTGCTGGGATTACAGGCATACGCCACCACGCCAGGCATACACTCCCTTTCTGCGCACATAATATTAATAAGTCCTCACACCAGGAGGATGAGTACTAAAATGATTCACTGACGATGCGTTAGGATGAGCCCACCTCTTCTGGTCATCAGTGTTGCTGGAAATCCATACACTGAGCATGGCCCACATGCCAGGACCTCCCTACACCCTGAGCCCCTCTCCTGTGAGTTCTCTGAAGCACAGAGGCTAAGCCACTCGGAAAAGGTCACACAGTAGATTCAAATAATGCAAAAGCTAGCCAAGGCAAAATGCAGAGTGCAGGCTTTGGAGCCAGACAGACCTGTGTGGCCGTGTGACCCTGCATGGATCCCTCGACCTCTCTGAGCCCCAATGTTTAGTTATAGTTGCAAAATGGGGTGTTGGTATCCACGACATGAGGCTTCGGGGAAATCAAGGTTATGGCGACAGAAGAGCCCTCCCAGCACACACCAGGCCCACAATGTTTCCACTGTTAATGTTGTTATAACTATTAACACTCCAAGAATGCCAAAGACTAGGATGGAACTCGGTCTCATCC
Organism: Ctenomys sociabilis; assembly: GCA_004027165.1. Taxonomy (NCBI): domain Eukaryota; kingdom Metazoa; phylum Chordata; class Mammalia; order Rodentia; family Ctenomyidae; genus Ctenomys; species Ctenomys sociabilis. Next base: position 18,606 of record PVKA01025582.1, on the reverse strand, counting down.
TGCAGAAGGACCCCAGCCCTGGAAGACTCACCCGCCTGCTACAGCCCTCTCCCACCCGCCCCACAGCAGCTTGTGCGTCTGCGTGGTTACCTCCTGCCGTGCAGCCTCCAGGCTGGCCTCGCCCTTCAGCAGCTTCTGCCGCAGGCCCAGGGTCTCCCTCCGGTTCTCCTTCTCCGCCCGCTCCCCCAGGGCCAGGCGACCCTGCAACTCTGCCAGATCCTGGCTCAGCCTGGCATTCTCACTGTCCAGCATCTTCATCTGAGGGAGACAACGGGAGCAGCTGTGCCCATGCCCTGCCCAGTCCTGGGGGGGCACTCCAGACACATGCACTGAACGCCACTCCAGGGCACACCCTCTACCTGAACCCTGCCTAGCACCTTGGCACTGATATTGTCTACTACCAACTCCATGGACCCCAAACGTGCTTTCATGGGTGTAGGGGAGCAGAGGCTGACCTGTCCTCAGAACTGGAGTTCCAAAAGCTGGAATCTCAGCTCCCTGTGTCACCCCTCACCTCCGCAACGATGACTCCCTTTTGGGGAGTACTGAGCATGTGCCAGGCCTGCTTTCAACATGTCACCTATACTGACTCACTCCTTACAAGCCTCAGGTAAGTACTGACATTATCCCTACTTAACAGATGAGACTGAGGCTTGGAGCTTGAGGCTTGCCCAAGGCCACACAGCATACGAGCTGCAAGCTGGGGCCTGACTCTAGCACATGAGATATGTGGTGTAGGCCCAGCCCATTTTCCTAGGGGTCCCTAGGGGAGCAGATGGAGGTGATACCTGGCATCCTGCAGTGTAACAGAACGGGCAAGAGAAGGGCACACTGTGGCTTACATATACCCAGCAGAAGTCAGTTCCCTTTTTTTCTCCTATCTTTTTTGAGACAGGGTTTCATTCTGCAGCCCAGGCTACTCTCAAATTCACAATGATCCTCCTGCCTCAGCCTCTCGAGTCTGGGATTACAGGCGTGCACCACAATGCCCAACTCTTGGGTGGCTTGTTGAAAGGGACCTGGGGACAAGAGGCTACAGGAGGTGGAAAGGAAATGACTTTCTGGTACCACAGGCTGCCTCTCACAGGCCTGAGCCTAGGAGCTGAATACCACTGCTGCCTGCCCTTCCGTCTTTCAGCATGGGAAAACCTGAGTCCACGGTACATACAGCAGGCGCTTGAGAATGCTGCTGATCCTGGTGAACTGGGGATCACTTAGTTCAGAGATTGGCAAGTGACAGCCCACAGGCCAAATCAGCCCTTACTCATTTCTGAAGGGGTTTGAGCATAGCAGTTACATTTTGCTGTTGTTTTAATAATAAAAACTACTTTATTAAGTACATATAATGATCCTCCTGCCTTAGCCTCCTTCAGCTGACAATACAAGTGTACATCACCATGCTGGGTGCTGTAAACTTACTTTCTGTTTTGGGTATCAAACCGTGGCCCTTGGGCAAGCTAAGCACATGTGCTACTGCTGAGGCACATTCCATCTCCTCTAGGATTGTTTGCTTTCTTTCGTTTTTTTTTTTTTTTTTTTTTTTTTTTTTTGCTGAACCAGGGATTGAACTCAGGCCCTTGCACTTGCCAGGGAAGCACTTATTCCATTGAGACATCTCCCCGGCCCCCTAGAACTGCTTTCTTATGCAGGCAGCAGGCTAACAAAGAGCAGCCACAACAGAGCCCATGTGACCAACAGGTTAGCTGGAAACATTCACCATCTGAGAGCTTTACAAGCTCTTCAGCATTACCCACTGCACACCTGTTCCACCAGCTCTTCATGGACTCCTTTAGAACTGGACAAGACCCCAGCCCCTCCTCGGGAGAAGAGGAGCTGTATGCACATGTGAGCCTCGCACAGATCCGGGGAGGAGGGCTCCTCAAAGCCAGTCGGTGACTACCTGGGTCAGGTAACACCCTGCTGGAGTTCCAGACCCTGCTTTTATGTAAGAGCGACTTGGCTCCTGTTGGCCTTGGAGTCCTGCAAGGGGGTGCCCGCCCAGGGGAAGGAGGCGGAGGCGTACCTGCCGCCGCAGCTCCTGCAGCTCCCGCCGCGCCTCCAGCCTTGAGCGCTCTACTTCCTGCAGCCCCACGCGCAGCTCCCCGGCCTCCTTGCCCACAGCTGCCCGTGCCTCCTCCAGGAGTGTCAGCTTCTGCTCCTTGTCCTCGTTGGCCAGCTTCAAGCTAGAGAGGGCAGAGGGCACACTCCGTGGTCTCTCCAGGTCCATCGTGGCCTAGATGTGGCCCCTCTACCCTCCAGACACTTGGCGGCGATGGCAGCAGATAGAGTCTAAGCCTGGAATCATCTCAGTCTGCAGCCACCTATAATGACCCAGGTGGCAACACCCAGCGAATCTCCAACTGTGCAGTCTCCCCAGGGAAACTGGGAAGCAGCCTGGTACCCACACCTGATGCGCTCGCTCTCAGCCCTCCGCACGGCTGCCCGGAGCTCCTCGTTGGAGTGCCGCAGGGCCTCGCGCTCCTTGGCACCCTCGCTCAGGCTGCGCCGCAGCTCACTGGCCTCCTGGCGCTGGGCCTCCAGGCTCTCCTGGCTGTCGCGCACCTTGCGCTGTGTCTCCAGCAGCTCCCGCCGCAGCCCATCCCGTGCGGCCTCCAGCAGGCACAGCTGAGTCCGAAGCTCTTCTGCCTGGGAGCCCAGAACAGGGTCAGGGCTCCCACAAAGTGAGAGCTTTGGCACCTTGGGGCCGTGGGCCACGTCGCTGGCCAAGGGGCGGCAGCCCCACCGCTCTGCGGTGACTTGGACCCCACAGGGCACCGGGGTTGTCAGTCGAGATTGTCCAGCACGCTGTGAGCTGTACAGCACAGGACTGTCTGACCAACAGAATGTGCAGCTCTGCAGAATAATACTCAGGATTCCCAAACAACCTTCCTGATACCATTTGATTCCTTACAAGCTCTTCAGCAGCTGCTGTGCCTACTAACTTTTCCACACTTTGACTCTAATTAACAAGAGAATTTACTTCCAATCAGTCCACATTCAAATCTTATTCTTCGTTCAAATATAAATCAGTAGCCCCATAATCACGTAATATCTAAAATATATAAAAAGAGCCAGCTAGATAGCTCAGCAGATTAAAGCACCTACTTAGGCAGACGCAGGGACTGGAGTTCAATCCCCCACTTGCCGTGCCGGCCCCACCCCCCGGGGCATGCCGCGATGGCAACTAAAACTGGGTGTGGTGGCCTGTGCCTGTAATCCCAGCGCTTGGGAGGCTGAAAACAGGAGGATCACTGCCAAACTAGATAGTGAGACCCCATAGATACTGTACTAAGTACATAAATAAGTAAAGAAATAAAATTGCTTTTTTTTTTGCGGAACCAGGGATTGAACCCAGGCCCTTGCGCTTGCCAGGGACGCACTTATTCTACTGAGCCATCACCCGGCCCCTTAAAGTTATTTATAATTGATCATTTGGCCTTTGTGATAATCAACATTAAATATTTTCTTTTCTTTTTTGAGACAGGGCATCGCTATGCAGCCCAGGCTGGCCTTGAGCTCCCTAGGTAACCCAGGCTGGTCTCAAAATCGCAACAATCCTCTTGCCTCAACCTCCCAAGTGCTGGGATTACAGGTATGTACTCCGCCTACTTGCATATTTTCTAACTAAGGGAATTTTTGTATCTTCCTATGTATAACACAGCTTAATACTTAAACATCATTTTCATGCTTATTAAATACAGTATTATTCCTTTAAAAATAATTGTCTTGGGCCGGGGAGATGGCTCAGTGGATAAGCACTTCCCTGGCAAGTGCAAGGGCCTGAGATCAATTCCTGGTTCCACCAAAAAAAAAAAAAAAAAAAAAAAAAAAAAAAAAAAATTGTCTAGCAGAGAACACCAAGCCAAGAGGGATTCAGTAAGTCACCCAAGTCCCCCTAAAACATGCTTAATACATGTTTGCTGTCACCTCTCACAGCTAAGCATCTGACTGTCCCCCAATAGGCAGGGCTCATTTGTGGGTAGGTGGGGCATCACTGAGGATCAAACCCAGGCTCCCTACCACTGAAACTATACTCCTAGCACGTTAGGGTCTTGCCACGTTGCCCAGGTTGGCCTAGAATTCCCAACCCTCCTACCTCAGCCTCTCGAGTAGCACGGACCACCATGCTTAGGTCAATTCAGGGAGGAACCTTGCACCCTTCCGGGGCCCCAGCAGGACCAGGCCCCCAACTGGCAGGCGCATTTGCTGGTATGTGCCATCAGCAAGCAGCAGGCACTCACCTCACGCAGACAGGACTCCCGCTGCCTGCCCAGGTCCCGGGCCTGCTCCTGCAGCCTCTGCACCTCCTGGGCATGCACAGCGGCGGCTTCTTCAAGCTGGGCACGAACGTCCCGAAGTTCAGACGTCAGGGCATTCACAGTGCTCTGAGACAGACGGGCTCCTCAGAAAGGCTGTGGGGTGCCGATTCCTCTGCCCCCAGTCAACCCACAGGCCAAACTGCCCACTTTCATTTCCAAACACAGCCCCTCCCACCGACCAGCCAGGCTCCTGCTTATCTCTGTGCCCAACATGTGCTGTCCATGCTGCTGGTCTTTCTCAGGCTCAGGGACTCTCCAGGGCAGAGCTGTGCTACGTCCCAAAGGGAAGTAAGCCCCCCACTCAGCTGCCTGGCTTGCCCTACCCGGTCCTGCTCCTGCCGGCTCTGCGCATCTCGTTTCTGCCGCTCCATCTCCAGGGAGATGGCAGCCAGGCTGTGCTGTGTCCCCATCAGCTTCTCAGACAGCGCTGTCTTCTCAGACTCCTTTAGAGACAGGGCCTGGACCACGGCAGGGGACACAGAACCAGGGGCTTGGCTAGTCCAAGAAGCACAGTGAGGCCCCTCCCCACCCTGTGCTGGGGCTCAGTGGCCTGCGTGTGGCAGCAGTCGGGGACAGAGGTGCAGCCTCAACAGCAGCAACAGAGACCCTGAACATGTAGGCAGGGAAACTGAGGCCCAGGAGGGAAGCAGCCTTTCTGAAGGCTCCTAGCTGCTGTGTAGTTGAGTGGACACCACCCTGGGGAACCGTGAGGCTGTCCCCAGGCTCACGTACCTGCTGCTTCTCGCTCTCGGCCAGGAGCAGACCCTCGTCCCGCTCCTGCTGCAGGGCTGCGATCTCCTCACTCAGCTCCTCCTTCTCAGCCTCCAGCCGGGCCAGCAGCTCCTCCCGCTCCCGCTGCAGCTGGCCCTGCAGCTGGGCTCGCTCTGTCTGAAGCTCCCTCCACGCCGCCTCCTGGGGACCACACGCAGCATGAGTGACACACAGGGGAGGATGGGGGGGATGCAGCCCCCAACCCAACCCAGGGGATCAAGGTAATCTGTACCCTGCAGTTATGAGGTGACCAGGGGTGTGATGAGTGCTGTGCCCAGGACGAAACAGGGCTGTGAAAGCCCCAAAGGTGGCAGCCACTTGGGCTGGGGTCAGATGTTCCCAGAGGATGGTAGAACAGCAGTCAGCCAGGGAGAGAAGAGGCCCCAGGCCCACAGCAGAGCCAGGCAGGACCAACCACAAGAGGAGTAAGGGTGGTCTGGCTCCCTGAAGACTGGGTAAGTGGGCGGGCAGAGCGCTCGGTGAAGGACAGCCCATGAGGAGTGCCAAGAGCAGGTGCCCGCTCTAGCGCTGCCCCAGAACTTTCTCAAAAGCAGACAGCAGCACTCTTCCTTGAACGCTGGTGCTGCCCTCTGCTGGAGAGCTGTGACACTCCCACCCACACCCAGAGACAGATCAGCGACAGCCCTGGAGGTCAGGAGCTGGCTGGTTGGGCTGGTGGCTCTGGGGTCCTGTCCTGAGGGCCACTGTGGAGAGTGTCCCAGTATGGGGAACAGTAATTTACAGCAAGGCTGTGGATATAGCTCAATGGCATAAGCACCTGCCTGGCAAGTGTAAGGTCCTGAGTTCAACCCCCAGAAAAAAAAAAAAAAAAAAAGAGAGAAAGTAATTTACAGTAATGGAGCATTTATCTTTCTTTTTTTGTCTGGTGGAACTGGGGATTGAACTCAGGCCCTTGCGCTTGCCAGGTAAGCACTTACTCTACTGAGCCATCTCCCCAGCCCAATGGAGCATTTATTAAGTGTAGGTTGCTATGGGGCCAGGGAGGTGGCTCTGTGGAAAAAGCGCGTCCCTGGCAAGCGCAAGGGCCTGAGTTCAATCCCTGGTTCCACAAAAAAAAAAAAAAAAAAAATTTTGAAATAAATTTTTTTTTTTTTTTGGTGGAATCAGGCATTGAACTCAGCTCCTTGCACTTGCCAGGAAGCACTTTTTCTACTGAGCCATCTCCCCAGCCCCCCCAAACTTTTTTTAAAGGCAGGGTCTTGCTAAGTCACTAGGTTGCCCAGGTGGGGTTCAAACTGGATCCGTCTGGCTCAGCCTCCTAGAGTGCTGGGATTACAGGTGTGCGCCAGCATGCCAGGCAAATCTATAGATTTGATACGGATGTTCCTGTCACATGAATCCTCCCTGCTGCCACCACCACATACACAGCAGATAGGAGGGCGATTCCTCGGACACAGGAGTGACAGTGTCTCGGAACCCCCTCACTGTCCCCACCCCCTGCCCAAACCTTCTCTCGATGGAGTCGCTGCAAGTCCTCTTCGTGGGCTGCTCGCTGCTCCCGGAGAGAGGCCTGGGCTTCTCGCTCAGCCTGCATCAGCTTCTGGGCCATGAGCTCCTTGTCCAGAGCTGCCTTCTCCTCTGTGTTTGTCACTTGCTGCCGCAGGCCTGCCAGCTCCCCTGCACAGAGGGCCGGGGTTAAGATGGGGCTGGGTCAGAACCTCCCCGGGGCAGCAGTCTCAGGCCAGGTGGGCACCCTGGGGGATCACCTCGCATCTGGGCTGGGCTGCTTGGAGCAGCGTCTCATCCTCTCTGGGTCCCCATTTTCCCATCTGCTGCATGGCCCAAAGGCTCTTTCCCCATCTGCCCATCAAGAATAGCATTGAGGGATATAAGGATTGATGAGAAGGCCCGTAGATGGGGAAGGTGCCGAAAATACAAGCCCTGTTTCTAGCAGCGCTACTCCAGCATACTTTCATCTTTTTTTTTTTTTTTTTTTTTTGGCAAGAACTCAGGCCCTTGCACTTACTGGGGAAGCGCTTATTCCACTGAGCCACCTCCCCGGCCCCGTTTCATCTTTGTGACGTGTCTGGTCAGCCTCTCCTCTCCTCTACAGAGGAGGAACTGGAGGCTCAGAGGTGGGTGTCTTCCCAGCACTGCCCACCTTCACATAACACTAGGCTTGGTGATGGTCATCAGGAACACGCTCGGTCAGGCACCAACTGTCAGTACTCACGCAAGTGACAATGTGCAGGGGGCAGCCCGGCATGGACCAGCTATACACCATTCCCTGGGTGGGAAGCCAGCATGTCCCTCCCCATCTCTGTCTGGCTCAGGTGGACAAGGACAGGGAGCTGAATTTCTGTGACCCAAGTTGGAGCTTGAGCAACCTTTGGTGAATGGGAAACTCCTCAGGTGCAGAGACTGGCTGGGGAACACATGGGGACACTGGGCAGTGACTGTGGGGCCACAGAGTGGAGGGAAAAGCAGCTGAAGTCTCTGCAGGGAGCTCGGAGCTCTCCCACTGTCCCCATGCCAATGCCAGGCACCGTGTCCAGGCCTTCACCGGCTCCTCCAACCTCAGCTTGGCAACAGACCCAGGAAGTGACATTCCACCGCTAATGTCACATGAGGACTCTAGCCCACAAAGGGAAGGAACTTCCCCCCCTGAGACTCAGGACCAGAACCCAGGTCAGACAGACTCCCAGGCCAGTGTGGCAAACCTCTGTGATGGCCTAGAACCCAAGGTTGCAGTCTGGTGAAGTGGCTGTGCCCCTGGTGCCAGCCCCACCTACCGGTCAGGGTTTCCTTGGCCACCAGCAAGGCTTGTCCGTTGGCTTCCAGCTGCTCGCGGCGTGCCTCGAGCTGGGCTAGCTGCTGCTGCACCTCAAACAGGTTGCTCTCCAGGGCTTCTTTCTCTAAACTGTGACACAAACAGTCCCTGAGGCCCTGGGAAACTGCAGCTGTCAGGGCGTGGCCAGCCAGGGGCCTGGTGCCAGCCTACCTGCCAGCCGGAGCCAGGCTCCCTGGGTAAGGCTGAGCCCTAACTGGTTCTGTTGCACCAAGCTGGGCGCCTGAGCAACTGCCCCTGTGAGCCAACGCTAGGGCAGGGCAGGCTGCGATGTAGGCCCCACCCCCACCCCAGGAAGCGCTGAGCAGAACCTGAGGCTTACCGCAGACGCGTGGCCTCCTCTGCCAGGGTCCGGCCTTCGCGCTCCACCGCCGCCAGCTGCACAACCAGGCTGGCTCGCTCCTTGGCCACCGCCTCTTTCTCCCGGGCTGCTCGCTCTAGTGCCTCCACCTGCCGCTGCGACTCCCGCTGGGCCTGCTCCAGCTCCTGCTCCCTCCCACTCAGCTGCCGGGAGAGCTGTCCCCACCAAGGACGGTGAGCACCCCTCCCACACTCCTGGGCCTGCTCACCACACGGCATTCTGACTCAGGGTCCCCTGGTTCAGGCCAAGCCTCTGCCCCGTGCTACGTAACTGTTCTGGCTAGCTGGGGATGCACATGGGTATAAAAGCAAGGACCCTCACCAGCTTTGGATCTAACAGAACCTCTTTTCACCCTGAAACTAGCTGAGAAGCTGAATACAGAAGACAGACCCAAAGGAGCTGCCATGGAGCAGACAATGCACCCTCTAATCTTGCTCCGGGACTGGCACTATATACAGAACTCTAGATTCCCGAAGCCCTGGGGCCCCACCCTAAAGCTAGGATGTTGCAAGTCCGATTCCAATTCTTTTACTTTGTTTTTTTTTTTTGGTGGTACTGGGGATAGAACTGTGGACCTTGCTCTTGGCAGGCAGGCACTTAAGCTGCTGAACTGTATCTCCCCTGCCTGTGATTCTAAGTCTCCACCTAATATCATACCATTGATTTATGTGAAGAGGCGACACAGGCAGAGCACCCTATTCATCAGATTAGCCCTGTGTGCCACCAACTGTCGGCCCCAGGTTACAGGGGCATGACCACGGTCCAGGGAGGTGGGGTGGCATGTCCAAGGCCCTTAGCTACCAGAGCTGGGGCTGGATCTAAACCCGAAGCAGGCTCCTGGGCCTTCCCCCCCACTCACTCTTGCCCCCTACTTCTGCAAGGGTCTCAGCGCACCTGGGCCAGCTGTTCCTGAAGCCGGCTGCGTTCGCCATGCAGCACATGCAGCTGCTGCTCCAGCGCACCCCGGGCCTGTTCAGCGGAATGCAGGGAGCCCTCCAGGCCCTGCCGCTCCACCTCCTGCTCCAGCCGCAGCTGCTCCAGGCGTCGCTGCTCCTCCAGAGCCGAGGTGGCTTCATGCTCTGCCTGTCGCTGCCTCCCCAGCAAAGTCGCCTTCTCCTCCTCCAGCTGCAGGGGACAGGCGAGCAAGGCAAGTGAGTAAGGATCCCCCAGGACTAGGGATCCCTCCTCAGTGACCAAACCAGCCAGGTGTGTGGACATGGGGAGGGGAAAGATGGAGGGGAACACGGAGCGTCCTTCTCTGATATACTAGAAGACAGTCAACCAGAGCCAGAGCCAGGAGAGAGGCGGAGAGCATGCCAGACAGGAACAGGGTGTGGGTTCTAGGAGGTCTCAGTGCAGTGTGCCCCCAGCCCCCATAGAGCCAACAAGTGCAGGCACAGGGGGTTCGCTGTGCACAACACACCCGGGCAACAACATGGTTCAGCCCCAGCTTGTCCTGGGCGAGGCTCTCATTGAGGGCACTCAGCTTGGACAAGGCATCCCGCAGAGAGGCCTCCTCTGCCCTCAGCTTGGTCATGGACAGCTCGAGCTCCACGCGGCCGGCCTCTGCCTACAGGAGGAGAGAGGCGGGTGAGTGAGAAGAGACAGGAAGAGACCCTGAGCCAGGACTGGCGAGGTCGACCAGCTTGCAGCTGGAATCACAGGCTGTGTCCAGAGGGCGGAGTCAGTCTGTGACTGACGTCAGCCCGAAGGAGAGATCTGTCTGGGCCAGAGATGGACAGTACCGGGCCCACGGTCAGATGCAGGTCTGATTATGTGGCAAACACGGGACCCACCTTGGTCAGTGCCTCGGCCACCTCGGCCTTCTCAGCTTGCAGCACGTCCCGCTGTAGGGAGGCATAGCTTAGCGCCTCCCGCACCTCCACCAGCTCCTTCGCCAGCCCCGAGCGCTTTAATTCCAGCTGCTCCAGCTGTCTGTGGCTGTGGGACAAATGACAAGTGGGTGCCCTGTGTTACACCCCTGCCCTGAGCAACCAGCAGGAAGCTGGGTCGGGGGAAGGTCTGGGGGAGAGAGCTATACCCACAGGGACAACCAAGCCCACTGCCTCTTCACTCAGTGACTCTGGGCTTCAGTTTTCATGTCTGCAAAATGGGTGACACATCTATGCTGTGAAGCAGTTAAAGGATTCGTGCTCTTAATATACAGAAAGGGGGCCAGGGAGATGGTTCAGTAGAATAAGTGCTTCCCTGGCAAGCGCAAGGGTCTGAGTTCAATCCCCAGTTCCACAAAAATAAATAAATAAATATATACCATTTAAAAAAAAAAAAAAAATATATATATATATATATATATGTATATATACACAGAAAGTACATAAAAGGACACCTGACACACTTTTCCAGGGGTCTTCAAACACAAGAATACCTACTATGGCAATGTACTAATCATTATCTCTTGGGTTTCAGAGACCTAAGGGCAAAGGTTCAAATCCTAGCTGTTTATGACCTCTCTGCCTCAGGTTCATCCTCCATAAAAAGGAGACCTATGCACTGCACACATCACAAAGGTTAAATGAGAAAATCTAAGCGCTTAACATGGTCTCTAGTACTTAACATTATTACTGTAAAATTACCATCACTTTTTTTGTATGTGGCTGGCTCAGCCCACTGTGGGGGTGGGGCTGGCATGGCAGGTGGTGCTGGGGATTGAACCCTGGTCCCTGCGCACTACCTAAAGCAGGCACTTTAGACTGCTGAGCTATCTCCTGGCCCACTATCATTTTATTTTATTGATTGATTGACTGATTTTCTTTTTTTTTTTTGTGGAACCAGGGATTGAACTCAGGCCCTTGCCAGGGAAGCGGTTATTCCACTGAGCCATCTCCCGACCCCTTGATTAATTGATTGACTGATTGATTGTATTTTAGGGAAGGGTCTACAGTGTTTTCAGGGTCTCACTACTAGATCAGACTCATAGTGATCTGCCTATTTACAGCCTCCAAAGAGCTGGGATTACAGGCATGTGTCACCACGCCCAGTCTCAATTGCTGTCTCAGCACGCTCCAGGGGTGGGGCTGGCTTGGCAGGTCTGGAGATTGAACCCTGGCCCCTGGCCCTGTTTGCAGGCACTTTAATCCGCTGAGCTATTTGGCTAGCCCCACTGTCACTTTAAAAAAAAAGTCATTATTAACATTAACATTTGAATGTTGCAGGGTAATAATAAACTTCTCTTCTGGAGGGCTAACAACCTAAGTTTGCAGATCAAAAATTGGAGAAAAAGAAAGGCTGCAAGGTCAGCCAACATTCTGACCCTAGTCTTTCAAGGTCAGTGAAGACTCAGGACACAGGAGAACCTGTACTGTAACATTATGTAACTCGATAGTGCCCCAAATTTTCTTTTCTTTTTTTTTTTTTTTGCCCCAAATTTTCTGATCAAGGAGATTATGGGGCCACAGAGGAAAGGTTGACACTGACAAGGGATCTACAAAGTGAGGTACAGGGTTACAGGATAAACCCTGAGGGTACCTGACTGACCTTATCTGACACAAAAGTTACATTTCTTGTTATATAGGTCTTGCTTTAACTTGGTCTTAACCATCCAGCAGAAAAGTATAAAAATGGAGGTAGATAAAGTAAAATCACATTAATATAATAAGCTGTGAATGGCTCAAGTCAACAACTTCTGTGGATAACTCACTTTTATTGTGGACTGTTGATCTGTGTTGGATTGTTTTATTTAAAAAAAAAATACATATATATATAATTAGCCATCCATGTTTTGAAAATCTGTAACATATGTATTGTATGTTACCCTGTTTATGTCATTTTTTAAATTTTTTTTGCTTCTATTTTTCACTCAAGTTAAAATACAAATAAATAAATTTTTATAAAAGAACTGCTACTAAAGAGATTACTAGGCAACAGCTCAAAGTTAAAAAAAGAAAAAAATTAACATTTGATTTTAGTTGCTCATATCATCCAAGCTGTAGCTCCTAACAGCTCTCTGATCCCAGACAAGTGAGCACAGCTTCCTGAGGCTTGGTTTCCCAAAGCAAAGGAGGTTAAGAGACCTTGCATCAGAGCAGTGTCAGTGTGAACCCCCAGGAAAGTGGAGGTCCAGGACACAGTGCATGATCCCTAATCCCCAGGTGCCTTGTGGGTCTGGCAGGGAGATAAGGAGCTACCCACCTGCGCTCTAGCTCTCTGCGGGCCCGGGCGCTGTCCTGCGCCGTCTCCTCCTGCTCCTCCTCCAGACGATCTCGCTGCCGCTGCAGGTCTTCCTGAGCAGCCTGCACCTTCTCCAGCTCCTGCCGCAGCTTCTCGGCCTGCTCCTGGGCCATCTGCAGACTGTGGGCCAGGCTGCCCTTCTCCCTGCAGGGCAAGGGGCAGGAGCAGAGGACACTGCTAGGCTACTCTCAGGGGGGCTCCACCTCAGGAGCACCACATCCTCAGTCCTCTAAGGCCCCTGCCTCCTGGAGGTCGTCTCTGACCCAGCCCATAGAAGATTCATCCCACCCACACCTCCCAACAGAAGGAACCTGGCTTTCCTTCTCCCAGCCACCCACTTGGAGGCCCGGTGTGATGAAGGTGGTGTTGGCATCAGCCAGGTGAAGGGCCAGGTCTAGGTACCCAGGGCACACTGCCAATTTTGCCCCTAGTTGTGCTAGGCCAGGTGGCCAGGAAATAGCCGTGCGGTAGCCCATGACCATGCATCCCGAGAAGCTGGCAGAGCTGGCTCTGCACTTCCTGCTGCACAGAGCAGCAGTGTGTGGTACCCACGCAAGAGAGGAAACAGGCAGCCACTTGAACCTCAGAGGCTTGGGGGCTGCCGTGTTCCCACGCAGACAGTGGCAGCAGGGGTGGGGCTGTCGCTGTAACACTTTCTTCTGAGCAGCCAGGGACTCTGGCTTAGGCCTAGGACTCACCCCTCTTCACTCCAAGGGGCAACCTCTAAATATACTAGATGCCAAAGCTGCCAGTGGGTGGGAAAAACTCTGAAATGCTGTTAAGTAAAAATAACAGAATACAAAATGGGGTGCTCACTGTGAACACAACTATTTTATTTTTTAAATGTATTTGGTACAGAGTCTCACTACACAGATCAGACTCTAGTGATCCTCCTACATCAGCCTACTGTCGTGCTAGGATTACAGGTTTGTGCCACCACACCTGGATTCAGGGCCAGCACAGCATGCTGGGATTGAACCGAGGTCCTCATGTTTGCCAAGCCAGCACTTTAAGACAGCTGAGCTATCTCGCCAGCCCTGAATGCAACTATTTTTAAAAAGCCCGTCATAAGGGCTAGGGATTTAGCTCAAGGACAGGCATTTAGTTCAGTGGTACAGCATCTGTCTGGCGAGTATGAAGTCCTGAGTTTGATTCCTGGTAAACACCTCCCAACACACACACATAAGCCCATCCTGTCAGGCCTTAGGCTGCAGTAGAAGGACTGTAGGTTCAACTGCAACCTGTCCTCAGTGTGTCCAGCCTGTACAACTTGACCAATTTAGCAAGGCCTTGTCTCAAATTTTTTTAAAAAAATTTAGCTGTCTATGGTGGTCCTTGACTAAAATTCTAGCACTTGGAAGGCTCAGGCAGGAGGATAGCTGAGTTCAAGGCCACTCTGTGTTACACAGTGAGTCAATGCCAGCCTAAACCACATAGCAAGACGTATCTCAAAACAACAATGGACAACAAAAAAAGGAGGCTTGGAAAAGAGAAAAGGAGGGGGGTAAGATGTAGCCCAGTGTGAAATCCCTGGGTTCAGTTCCACTACCAAAAAAAAAAAAGTCTATCTTGCCAAATGCAGGAGCATACACTATACTTGCAGCACTTTGGAGGCGGAGGCAGAAAGATCACTGTGAACTGGAGGCCAGCCTAGGCTCCACAGCGGGATAGTGAGCTCAAGGACTGCTTGAATCAAGCTCATGGCCAGCCTGAATCACAGTGTGACCCCAATTTAAGAAAAAAGTTTCACAGTCCTACACAGCAAAACTCTGTCTCAAAATGACAAAGCAGGGCCGGTGAGATAGCTCAGAGGACTAAGTGCCTGCTTAGGCAAGCACAGGGACTGGAGCTTAATCCACCTGCTGGGTAGAACCCACCCTGGGCACACCAAGCAGGCCACAGAGACCAGGCATGGTGGCACACACCTGTAATCCCAGCACTGGGGAGGCTGAAAATAGGAGAATCACTACAAGTCCAAGCTTCATAGTGAGACCCTGTACCAAGTACATTAAAAAAAAAAAAAAATCCGCAAAACAAAACAACTCCCTCATAGGCATGGATACCACGGCTTTACTGCCAAATGGACCTTAATTCCACTTCCCACCCTGGCCCCTATAGCCACAGCCAGTGTGTGAGCCAGGGCAAGCCTCTCAAGCACACTACGCCACCAGCTCCAATCTGCAGGAGTTGGACAGGAAGACACTGGAGGGAACACAGCCAAACACCCGGCAAACAGTCTGCCACACAGTAGGTGCCATCTGCACACCTACTGTGCTATGCTGGTGCCATACAACGCAGTGGGAAGCCAAACGAACACCCAACCAGGTTAGGAAAAGAAAGGAAGGCTGTGAGGGGGGTCTGGCCTTTCGCTTTCTCCTCCATTTTTCACATTTCCTCTATTTATGAGAAGGATAAAAACATGGACAAAAATTTTTAAAGCCCTGGTAGCTTATATAGAAGTGGACAATTTAATGTCTTAAAAATTTCCAAGAAGCCAGGATTGCTGGTGTATGCCTCTAATGCCAGCATTCTGGGAGGCTGAGGCAGGAGGATCATAGCTCAGCCTGGGCAATATAGTGACTTAATGATACTCTGTTTCAAAAGAAAAAGAAAAAGGAAAGGGTTGAGGGTATTGCCCAGTGAAAATGCTCTGGGTTCAATCCCCAGTCTCAGTAATAATAACAGGCATAGAGCTCAATAGCAGAACTCCTAACTTCAATCCAAAGCACTACAAAAAAAAAAAAAAAAAAAAAAAAAAAATTTCTGGCACCAGGGATTGAACTCAGGCAAGCGCTTATTCTACTGAGCTATCTGCCCAGGCCTCTAGCCAAATGTTTTTTTTGTGAAACCCGGGATTGAACTCAGGCCCTTGCGTTTGCCACGCAAGCCCCCAATTTTTTTTAAAGAACGACTTCTCTAGAAACAGCGTCGTCAACATGAACTCCAGGACAGTGGAGCTTGTTCTGCAGCAAGCAACGGACTTTGGGGCATTTGACACGTGGCCAATGTCACGAAGGAAGGGACAGCTTTTTAAATTTTAAGTAACTGAAATTTTAGTAGACATGTGTGGCCAGTGGTGACTTATTTTAGGCTGGCCTAGAGCGCAGTCCCTGCCGTATTCTCCCCAGGTCTGCCCTCCCTGGCACCTGCTCAGGAGGTCATTGGCGCTGCGAAGACGCTGAGCCTCGCGCTGGGAGTCCTCGTGGGCCTGGGCGGCTTCCTCTGACTTGTCCCGCAGGCGCTGCAGCTGCTCCTCCAGGGCGCGCCGCTCACCCTCGCTGTCGCCAAGCTGCTTCCTCAGGGTGCCCAGCAGGTCCTGGCTCGCTTCGTAGCGCCCGCGCATGTCCTGGAGCATGGGGGTCACTGAGTCTGGGGAGCCTACTTGTTTCCTGGTGGTTCCAGGTGAGCACATCTACACTGCGGCGGGACCCGGCCAGGCCAGGGTCGGAAATGGATTCCACTCGCCTTCTCCGACCTCCCACCTTTTTGACCCTTCACCTCCCCAGAGTCCCAGACGCACACACGCTCAAAGTTCTGACTCCGCCCCCAAAGCTCCAGGCTCCTCCCCTCGCATCCTGGTTCCAGACTCAACTCCGCCCCCCACTGTGCTCTTAGTTCTCCTGTCCCCCATCCGGGGCTCTCATTTCTCCTCCCAGACCTTTGCACGCGGTCCTGACTGTGTATAACCGGGAGCTCACCTCCTTTCCTACCACAACTCCAGCTCCAACTCCCAGCCGCCCAAACACCTCCAGATCTGCGCTTAGATCATACCCAGGGGTTTCAGCCAACCTCTCGGTCTAGCCTCCCTCAGGGGGAGACCTTGGCTCCACCCCCACAGCTAAGTCCTGCCCCAAGGCCTGGCTCCACCCCCAGGACTAAGTCCCGCCCCAAGGCCTGGCTCCACCCCCAAGCTAAGTCCCGCCCCAAGGCCTGGCTCCACCCCCAAGGCCCTGGCTTAGAGCCAGGCAGGCCCACCTGGACCTGTAGCTGGCGCTTGTGCAGGGCGGAGTGGATGAGTGCGAGCGTGGAGGAGTCGGAGCAGGCGGGCGACGGGCCTCGGCGGGGAGAACGGCCGCGGCCTGGCGAGGAGCGGCGTGGTGGGGATGGGGTCCGTGGGCCTGAGAGGCCCCGCAAGCTGCCGTCGGAGGCGTCGGCCGTGCGCTCGGAGCTGCTGAGTTGGACACCGCTGTCCGGGTCCGACAGGACCGCCTGGGGGAGTTGGGGAGGCCGCAGGGGCACTTAGTGGGGCTGATGCCGCTTCACCAAAGCTCCTTTACCCAAGAGCCACCCAGGGCCACCGCCTCCACCAGCCTCTCCTCTGAGGCCCTGGGAGCCATCTGGGCCTTAACTGCCCCACCAGATGCCCACACTCCCTGCCCACTTGCAGTTCACCCCAAGGCCGCCTGGGTACCTGTGCCAGGTCCCTCAGGGTCTGCTGCAGCCCCTCTCCATCATCTGTCTCCGGGGCTGCCTGCTCCTGTAGCCGCAGAGACTCCTGGAGTGAGACATAGAAAAGGTGGTCCAGGATTGTGCCCTGTCCTGGGCGCCTGCCTTGTCCCTCGCTGGCCTGCCACCAGAAGGAGAACAACTCTCTGCAGCCCACTGCCCTCACTGAACAAAAGAGGCCTAGAGAGGCCCAGCATCCTGTCCCATCACACAGAACACTGGACAGAAGGTGACCAAGCCCATGGTGCCCTCAGTGGGCAAACAGCTGTGTTCCTTTCTTCCCTACTTAATGTCTCAGGGACTCTTGGGTCTTGCTTCCCTTATGTGTCCTGGGAATCAGGCCACAGGGCCCCTGGAAGCCAGGTGATAAAGGCAGTGAACACCCTCACATTAATCCTACGCACACTGTGAATGGTGACACTGAATCTGAGGGGAACATGCAGGGGGGGCCTAAACAGCCCAGCCCTAAGCCTGTGCCCAAGGGCCCCTGACCCCAGCCCTCTACATCCCCAGCAGCCTCATCTCACCAGGGCCTCCAGCTTCTCGGACAGGGCCTTGTTGACCCGATCCTTCTCCAGGTTCTGGATCTGGAGACGCTCCACTGCCAGGGCCAGCTCTGTCACTCTGCAGGTGGGGAGCAACAGGGGTGAGTGGGAACCTAGCTTCACAAATCTGCCAACTTCTATGTCCCTCACATTTCCCCCAAACCTAAGCCTGGACCTAGGATTCACCTCCCCAGTTGAGTGCTTTGGCCAAGTCCCTTCTCTCTGCGTGTCAGACTTCTCAGCCGTAAGATGGCAGTGCGGTTACCCCCAGCGGTATCTCAGGCACACACTGTCACCAAAGACTAAACTACTGGTGATGTGCCCCAGGCAGGGCTCAGCTCTGGCAAGCAGACCCCTGCCCCAAGGCTCTAGGCGCCCTCAGAAAGGGAAACAGGCCTTGAATGGTGCCCATACCACGCACCGGGTGCTGAGGTTGGCTTTGTCCAGGTCACTTTGGGCCTGCTGCTGGGTCAGGTCCTGCTCACGCAGCACCTGGTCCCGTAGCTGTTCTTCCAGCTGTGTTTGCAGCAGTGTCTGCTTTTCTAGTGCTGCCTCAGCCCGGCTCTCAGCCAGCTGCAGGCCAGCACTCAGCCCCAGGCTGGCCTCCTGCACGGCTCTTGATGTCCGGGCCATCTCCCCTCCCAGCTGCAGCAGATCCCTGGGGGGAGAGCACAGGAGGAGGGTAGGATGGAGGTGGCTCCTAAAGACAAATTTAAAACTATACTGGAATGCCACTTGTTACTATCATATTGGAAAACAAAACAAGAATGTCACATCATGCCTAGTGTAAGTGAGACTGTGGGAAAACAGGCCCTCCCAATGGCTGCTGGGAGAGTACGTGACGTGGGTGCACCACAAGACTACTGGGAAGCACTTGGGAATTTGTGAGCACAGAGCCCTCTGCCCCCGGCTCCAGCCCCTAAGAACGCATCCTGCAGTGAAACCCTGGCACAGAGGAGCAACCTGTGTTCAGGTGACTTATGGCAGCACAGCTCTTGTAAAAACTACTGCTGTTGACCTAACCATCCATCCAAAGGGGACTGCTGTTAGGTATGTGATGGTCCATCCGCCCAACGGCCCTGCAGCAGAGGAAACCACAGGGCAGCTCCTCATAGCCTGCTAGGGAGCCCCCCTCCCCATAACAGATGAAAGCAGCACCTGTCAGAA
>PVKA01025581.1:20308-32934 GCA_004027165.1 Ctenomys sociabilis | reverse complement strand
TATCTGCTAAAATAATATCTGTAAATATAATATCATGTGTGCACCTTGTACAATACCAAAGCGTTATGAAAACAGTTTGCAATGTATTAATTCATCGACTCTGTATGGTTAAGGTGTCTTGAAACTGTCTGATTGACATTTGTATTTTAATAAAATAAAAATAAATGGAAAAAATAAATAAATAAAAAGAATTAAAAAAAATAAATGTTTTATTAAAGATTTCCCAACAACAAAAAAAAAAGAGTAGTGCTCACAAATTAGTTGCATTCTAAAGAAGTTATTGAGACAGAGTTTCTCATCCTCAACCTCTGTGATAGAAAACTACACAGAAGCATTTACTGTGTCTAAGGTAGATTATTCACTAACTGTTATACACAGCTGGAGAACAGGCAGGGTCACCAATATTTACACTAACTGTTAATACTGCCAGTGTCCTGAGGGCCACTCTCCCCTTTAGTTTCTAGTAAGTAATATTAATTATGAAAGACCTAGGAATAAGCTGCTAGCCCTAGGCTAGGTTATCCCATAAACCTCTGTGAGCCAATGACCTTCACAGCTGAAGAAGTTAATTGCTACCATAGTGCTTTGGGTCAGAGGAAGATAGTTGATGAACTATTAAAACAGCCTTGCACTAGCTAGGACATTTTAAAGCAATGTGTCTTTCTCTTACACTGCAGAGTGCAAAGTCAGATTACAATATCTTCAAGTACTTCTGGAAAGGTTGAATCCTTAGAATCAGAGGAGAGAATAGTATGCTATTAGGCAAAGTTAGGGAGTAAACATATAATAATAAAGCACTTAGAAGCCTATCAATCATTGCATATATAAAGGATAAACAGAAATGATGACCAGAATATCCTCATGTTAGTGAGGTCTCTAACATGTGTGGTGAAAAATATAAAGATTAAATGACTAATTAATCTTAAGAATTAATACTCATTTTCTAAGAATATATTTCAAGGAAGACTTATTTGTAGAGCAGATGCTTTGGCTATAAGGCCATGCAGCTAGGTTGTGAATAAACACCAATAAATTACTCCCATGCCTACTTAATCCTTAATTTTCCTACAGAGCTACAGTATCCTACAGGAAGAAGTTTCTTTGAAGCTAAAAAGCTTGTATGTTCCGCACATGAAGTTGAAACAACTGAAAATGACTTTGTGTAGTTCTTACTCGGGCAGCCTGGCCCGTGTTCTGAGAAACATCAGCTGGGCCCTCTGAAGAACATTTCTACTGACATATGTGCCTGTGAGCCCCACTGAAACTTGTCTGAGGAATCGATGGGAAAGATTCTAGTAGAAAACTAGACAGTGAATAAAATTTACCTTCATTTTTACTAATGATTTTTATTCACCTTAAAATTACTTCTGCACATAAAATCTGAAAGTGTTTGATAAATTGAAAATTGTACCATCTATTTCTTTTATAATCATATTTTAAAATAAATTACTAGCTATTACATATAAAATGGTACCACATATGATTATTATCCCATGGAGATCAAAAGTTATATACATCAAACATGTTGGCACAGCAGGGAAATAAAGCCATAAACTACACTGTTGGCAAGATGATGCCTCTTAAGGAGCTGTAAGCCTTCCTGCAGGTGGATGGGGACTAGTACGCACCCCCAAGATGCTGCAGATTAAGCGGGTTCAGAAAACCAACAACAACCTGAAGGCATCTGCTTTCAGGAAATGGGCAACACCATAATACTGTATGACTTTCTGTTTTTAAATTCATGACATCAACTACATTAGGACAGCAACGTGTAAGACAAAAACCATGGTTGAATGCCTCTCACCTTGATCTTCTCAATGTGTACCATCTCTAGTGTTTTATCAATTATTATCATACTCTCTTTAAAATAAAATTTTAAGAAAAGTAAAAGGGACAAGAAAAAAATAAAGGTTTATTGAAAGCAAGAGTTAGTATTTAATTATTTGTCCACTCTTGTATACCTACATCTGTTAATCTGAGCAACAGATGTGATGACAAAAATAGGTAATCATTGTTAATTTGCTGTTTTTGTTTTGGAAATCTGTAACATATGTATTTTTGTTTCTGTCTTTGTTTCTGCTAGTTGTTTTTGCTTTTGTTTTCACTCTTTGTAATAAAATAATAAATAAATACATTTATGCCATTACTGAAAAATATCTCAAAATGTCTTAATTTTAAATAAAATTCATAATTTCAGAAAATTGAAAATAATCGCATTGCAATTGATGAAAAAAGGAATAAAGAAGAAGGTAAGAACTAGGTGGGAATAAAGCCAGAGTGCAATCTGTGAGCATGAGCTAACAGAGTTGGGCTTTGTTAATTAGCACACTTGCAAATTAAGTCTTTATTGTAGGCTTAGCTCACAGCTAGTAGGTACAAATAGAATTGCAGTGGGCCAGCCTCAGTAATGAACAAATCAAGTCTGACACAACATGTGAATACCATGAGCCAAACTGATTGATGCATAGATATTCAATGTGTTTTTAAATGATAAATGGATGGATGGATGGATGGATGGATGGATGGATGGATGGATGGATGGATGGATGGATGGACGGACGGACGGATGGACGGACGGATGGATGGATGGATGGATGGATGGATAAATGGATCAATACATAATTGTCATCTCAAGTCTTATTATGTTTCTTGCAAATATTATTTCTAGGTTCTGCAACTTGTGAATTATTAAGAATATTTGATGTTTTATAGGGAGACCAGTAGTGCTTCAGATGAGCCTGCCCTCTTCTTTGGAATTGGTTTTGCAATAAATTACAGTCAAACATTGCAAGTTACTTTGTCTGCAAGAAGATGAGCAAACATGTCGAAGACATTTCAACTGGATGCATGAGTGATGTCTTGCAACATGAGTAGAACATCACATGATCACAAGTAGTGCACTCTCTCACCTGCTCTGTCTCTCTCTCTCCCCGCTGTACCCCACGCCTCCTTCCTCATTCTGGATTACCCTCAGAATGAATTATTCTCATAAACTGTATATCTTTGTGTTTACCTATTCTTTTAACAGAGATCAAATTAATAGAAAACTCTTTACTTATACTCAAAATTTTAGATTTTCAAGTACTCAGACTGATCACATAGAGCTAAAATGGGCTTTATTTTCTTTTTAGCTATATTTCAATGGTCTAATTTCAAAACTCTTTAAGGAATGCTATTAAAATCAAAGATATGTGTCCAAGTTAATTTTCTACTGTGAGGTAAAAAAAATACCACCAAATTAGTAGCTGAATATGCGCACATCGTGTACTGTCTCCACATCCATGTATTGTCTCATAGTTCCTGTGAGTCAGTATAGCAAAGGACTCACAAGTTAGGATTTCACCAGGCTAAAATCAAGGTATAGGTTGGGCTGCACTCTCATCTGAGGGCTAGAATGGGAAGTAATCACTTTCCTTTCAATCAGATTTTAGTCAGAACTAAAAACTTTGTGAGTGTGAAAACCAAAGGCTAGAGCTTCTTGCTAAATGTTTGTGGCAAGCTATTCTCGTTTTCTAGAAGTCCCTGAAGCCACCCTCAGTTCCTAGGCTGTGGGCACTGAATCCCTTGGCAATGGACATTAATAATATAGTGGTTGATTTCAAGCCAAGAGTCATTAGACCAACTACATCAACAACACTGAAATTTAGATGATGGCCAAGGAATGACAGGAATGGCATTCCCCATCTGCCATCATACCCATTACCTTTGGCGTATTCTACTATTCACAACAAGATCACACATCCTGATCACCTTCAAGGAGAGGGAATCACACAATGTTGAATGCTAAAAGGAGTCAAAGGAGATCACCTTAGTGATTGCCTGCCAGACAATCTTTCTTAAAAATAATTTTACTTTTAATAGTTTGCTTTTGCTCAGTTAAACATTAGCTGATCCCTAATTTTGAGCTTCAAGGGTACTATGTTTTCTAGGTAAATAAATATATCCACTTAAGCCTTTGAAGATATAAAAGGAAGTTACTACATTGTCTTATGGAAAAGAGAATGTATAAATATGAATATAGACACAAAGAAAATACATTGAGAGAATGTATATCACTTACAGATGTGTATAGACATTGTGATATGCCTATATATATATTTTAAAAATGTAAAGAAAAGGAAAAACATTCAATACAAGGATTTAATGAGTATTGTTTATCTCATTTGCTAATATTTCATATTTATAAAGGCAAAGCCACCATCCAAATTAATTAATGACAGTAATTAGCAGATTGGGTTTCTCACCGCAGGCAAGTGCCTATCTTTTAGAGTTATAAATGAACATTTAAGGGTGGAAGCAGCAGGTGGTATATCCTCTAAGAATAAAATGATTGTTTAACATAATTTTATGAAGAATGATAATATTCATGTTCATTCCCATTTAAATATGCATTACATAAATAAATTCTTATTATTCCATTTTATTTAAATTTTATTTAGCATTAATTTAACTAGCCTGTGAGAAGCACTTGTAAAGGGTTTTTTTGTTGTTGTTTGTTTGGTGATTTCTCTTCCTTTCTATTATATTGAGAGTTATGAATCTATTTGCCAGTAAATTGTGGTGGAAGAATGTCTTCATTATTTTCTGTGGTTAGAATGTGGTTTATATTGCAGGATTCTTCGGCTGGGACATGGCACTCATTTTAGTTGTGTAGACATACCATGAACCTTTAAGAAACTGGAGTCAGTGTGGCGTGTACAGAGCAACTGGGAAAGGTCTAGGAGCCCCCAACCTCACAGGCTTCTGGGTTCATCGCATGACCACTTTAGTTCACAACCTCTTCCATGGGTATGATGCAGTCCAAACCCCCGTCTCTGCACTTCCAAAAATGTGAGTTAAATAAACCTCTTTTCAAAAACTTCAATATACAGCTTCTTTAAATTAAAATTAGCACATTGCACAATTTTCAAGCTAAAGTGAATGATTTAGTAGAGATTCATATATTAACGAAGTTGTACAACCATAACCACAATCAGATTAAGGCCTTTTTTGTTATCCTAAAGTAAAATACTCTACCACAGGCTATCATCTCCAACCACACACATACATACACACACACACACACACACATGCACACAAATCTAAGTAACCACTGAGTTACTTTTATTGTCATAGATTTTCCTATTTTGCAAATCTTTTTTATTGAAAGAGGATCAGTGGAGCAGATTAGAAGATACAGACACAACTACAAACACACACCTTACATTTGATAAAGGGGCCAAACATGTTCACTGGAAGATAGCTCCTTTAATTAGTAGTGCTGGAAAAACTGGCTTTTCAAATACCAAAGACTAAAACTAGACCTATGTCTATCACCTGCACTAAACTACAGTCAAATCAGTTGAGGAGATAGCTCTGCATCATAAGTGCCTGCCTGGTAAGCTCAAAGTTCCAAGTTCATTCTCTAATACCACATGCCCTGCTGGTCCCAGAACCCCAGTAGCGCAGTACCTGCCCAAAACCAAGGGTAGTGGTATACGCCTATAATTTCAGCATGAGGGAGACTGAAAGAGGAGGATCACTATGAGTCCGAACTGGGTAGTGAGACCCTGTACAAAAAATAAAAAAAATTTAAAAAGTCAAAATTGATCCAAGAGCTAAATAGTAAAATAGAAATACTGAATTTGCTGGAAGAGAAGGTAAGTAGGAATCTTAAAGATATGAGTGTAGGCAGGGACTTCATGGACAAAAACCAAACCGCATGGAAAATACTTCAGAGAATCAACAACTGGGATCTTATTCATTGAAAACTTTTTGCAAGTCAAAAGAAATCACCAACAGACTAAAAGAAAACCCAAGAATTGGGCAAACATTTTAGCCAACCATCCCTCTGTCAAAGGACTTCTAACTAGAACACATAAAGAATTTTTTAAAAATCAGACCCCCAAAATTCAAAGATCCAGTCCTAAAATGGGCATCAAATCAGAACCACAAGCAGGTACCACTTCCTTCAGATTAGTTTACTTCTCTTCCATGACTCAGGTTTCAGGGGAGATTTTCCTGATTGTTGCAAGTTGACTTCATATTTTTCCTGTTTATTATTTGCTGTACCAAAAAGCTTTTTACAAACTTCTAGTTTAATTGTGCTGCTCTCTGTCAATGATGCTAAATTCATTTACTTAGTGGATATTTTGGTGGTGTTTGTGAAAACAAAACTAAAATAGTCTCTGAAAATTGCAAGACGTCCTGTTTTAGGGTGGGCTAACAGAATTTCTTTAGGATAATGCCAAGTTTCTATGGCACAAATTTAAAATTAACAGTGCTTCCCTTTTAGGCTTGTTATATTCTAAGAGAACACTGATGCCAAACTCACTAAGACTGAAGACCTCAGTGTGAGGATATGGGTGGGTGCTAAGCACAGCCCGTGGGGTGCTGTGCAGTGCTATGGCCAGCAGAGAGGTGAACTGTGTCACCTCTCTTCTATATGGGCAGGGAGCTGAGTGATTGTCTGAAACCTGGCAAGGCTGCTAAATAGAGTGACAGCTGGCAGGAAGTTTGGCATCAACAGAAAGGGGGACAGGTATGGCGGGAGAGTAACAGGCAAGCAACACTGCTCCCTCTGCTTCCTCAGGCACTGGCTTGCCCAAGATAATGTAGCGCTTACTCATAATAGCCAAGTTCATCACTTTTCTTAATTTTCAGTGACTTTATCTTTTCCTGAGTTCAATAATTGTGTTTTTCATTTTCCCTCTAAGTATTCACCCACATAATTTTTCTATTTTGTTTTTCATGTTCTTTCCTAAGATTTATATATACATTTGTATGTACATATACTTTTTAAATATCAACTATTATTATCATAAATGTAAATATTTTTCTGGTTTGTCACTTGTTCTTCACTTTTTTGTAGTGCTTGTAATGCACAGAAGCTACGTTGTGTGTTGGTAAATATACTACAGCTTATTGAATTGTTTTTCCTGGAAATTGTTTTAAAATTCAGAAAGTTATTATGTATTCAATAGCCTAATATATTTGTAGTTTTGGGGGGATGGCTTTAAGCATAAATTTTTAAAACAGTTCTGAATTTTTCTTCGTGTATGCCTGGTCACATTTTTAAGGGATGTGGGTGTGTTATATTAAAAAGATAAGCTAAGACACAGTAAAACTCTAAAGAGTTTATTTTAGATCACATTGATTCTGGAGTCAGGCAGCTATAAATATGAAGTGGTTCAGGATGTCCAACAAGGGTACCCAGAGAGAAGAAATTTTTTATAAGACCAAAATGGCAAAAAAGCAAGGAAAACGTGTGTTCAGCTGCAATTCTACAATTGCCTTACTTAGTCTGCTGGAAAGACCTCAGTACTGAAATTTATTCATTGCTTCTGATTGGTTGCACTTAAGGTCTTTTTCCCTTTCATGTGCATACAATGGTCTGAATGTGTCTTAGCAAAATTCCCGTATTAAAAACTTAATTCCCAAAGCAGCAGTACTGACAGCGGGGGCCTGATGGGAAGTGGTTATAAAAAGGGCTTGCAGGACTGTTGCAGCCACATGAGCACCCCATTTGTCCTACCCCCTTCTGTTCTATTAGGGGGCAGCAAGAAACCCCATCATATCCCACAACCTGGTGCCTCAGTCTTGGACATTTCAGCCTCAGAAGCATGAAAGAGAGGGGAGAGAATCTGTTCTATATAAATTACCCAATCTGAGAGATTCTGTTACAGCAGCACAAACAGCTAAGGCAATAGACATTTACAAGAAATAGCACAAGTCCAGTTGTGCTTATGTTTATAAATCAAGCAAGGTCAAGGTCAGTTGGAAAGCCTAACTGGTTTTGTCAGTGCAGACATTCTTCATACCTGGTCTCTATTTTAATATAGGTCAACAGCATAGGTTGCTAGTTATCTCAACAATTTCTGAACAATCTGCTTATTTTCATTGTATTATATGCACCACATCTCAAAGTCTCTTTAAAGAATTTGTAAATTGTTTCACTGATTGATTTATACCAGCATCACACTTTTAATTACTCTAAATTTATCATCTTCAGCTTCTGATAAGAAAAGACACTTGAAGCCTGTTTCTGCTCACTGATCCTCGTAGTTTACACCAAATCCTTGATTTAGTTTCTTTAATCAGTTTCCCATCCAGAGAAAATAACTCCGAACTATATCCTAGGTTGAGAAATCTGGAGCATAGCGCAAGGAGACAGAATGGTTTGCAGAACATTATGCAAAATGTTCACCCTTTCTAATTTGGCAAAATAAACATCTCTTCATATTACACTTATGAAAATTGGCCATGGTGATCAAATTAAGGTGATCGATGGTTATTCATAAATGTAAAGTATCAAATGGCTTCATTTGTGTCAGAAAATATACATAAATGACTGATTTGACAAAGTCTGTATGCTTTAGTCAATGTAATATGGTTTGAAGTGGAAGCCAAAGGCAGCCCAAATCAAGGAGAGAAATTATTAGCCAGCATCAGCTCAGATTCAGATTTAAGTAAGAGTTGTTCCCACACTTTTAAAAATAAGCACCAACATGTCCAGGAGCTGTGCCTGCTCCTGGTGATGAATGTGTTTTTTTCATATTGCACCTTGGGGAACGAGGCTCATGAATTCTCAATGTTTATCACCTTTCTCATTGTCTGGGACACCTGCTAATTTGCTAGAAGCAACAAAACTGATATTAATATTTTTGTTTCTTCACCCACTAAATTACCTTCATGCTCCAAATGGCCTAGTTGGCATTCTGCTCCTCAAAGCGTCACTAGTTGATTTTCATAAGGAAATGAAAATGATACCGGGAATACTTGGCTTGAGCACCTTGTAAGCAGATCAGTCTTATGACATGCTTGCTGGTAGAGCTCCTACTGGGAGGTGACGCCTAGCTCAGCATTGCCTGATGGGTCCTACATTAAGTCTTAATTTGATTATTCCTCTAGCAAGTCATTAGCTACCCCTTCCCTCCTCCCTGGACTTCAGAGCTCTCTCTGGCTTCTGGTCATCTCCTTTGCAAAGTCTGTTGTAAATAAAGAAATTTGACAATCTACAGGATAGAATTTGTTATTCTTAGAATAGCAACCAAAACAATTAATTCAGAGGGGAAAATGCTCAGTATAAAGGTGCAGGGAATGGCAGGAATGAAAACCAGTGTTTAAGGATACCAAGAGTCAGGCACAGTCAGACAATGCAGCACCAGCTCGGCAGTAGCCCTGCAGGGGCAGTGGTGTGCATGCTGATTGAGCGAGCAAGGAAAATCTCATTTAAGCCAAGAGGGAAATTATACTTACCAAATTGGCAATTACTTCATTCTCATATATATCTTTCATTGCTAAGTTTCCATCATTGCGTGGGTCACTTCTGACCATAGGGCTCCATGCAATTCTTGATTTCGTTAATGTAAAAAAGTGCTTTCTGCACACTGGCTTGGCCTCCATGCAGAAAGCTGTGGTAACCAAGCTGAGGCTCTTCCGCAGCCCCCAAGTGACTGGGCTAGGAACGGGGTGTGCAGACTGGTGATGCTTTGCAAGGACTTCTTTCAACATGAAAAGCATTGGATCTATCTCCTTTGAGGTGATCCAGCATACGCATGATCTGAAAGGCAAAATGCTGAGATCTTTCTCTCTGAAGAAAGGCCACACCAGTCTCATGTTAAAAGTGCATAGCGGCTCCACAACCTCTGACAGTCTCCACCTTGAACCACAGGTCCTGCCACACGTACATTCCTTGCCTCTGCTATATGACTCATTACAATATTTAGTCATCCATGATGAGTCTGATTTGTTAAATGATTTGGTGACTCAAACATTTATGAGCATCTATTACAGAGATGTCTTGGTGACCAGTGGAAGAATTTAAAGGAGAAACAGGACAGGAGACAGTCATTAACTGGCCTTCTCTTAGTGAAATAGTCTACAAGGGAAACAGGTGCATTAAATAAGAAAATGGAGTAGTAATTGATGAACACTGTGCTAGAATTTGAGGGGCAGTAGTAACACAGATAGCAAGATTGCTTAACCTAAACGAAGGGGACCAAAAGGCATGTTAAATAAATCTTCTTGGGCATCTTTAAAAACATAAGGTGACATGTAGGCTCCTGCTTAAAAAAATGATTCAGTTCATTGGAAAGATGACAACATAGAGGCATGAACTGAGATCAAAACAGGCAAAAGAACCAGGCCAGGAGATGACCAGAAGCCAGAGAGAGCAAGGCACTACAAGGAATTTAAATAAAGTCAGGAGAGCTATCACAGGAATATGCTCAGGAGGAGGCCATGGGTGTTCTTCTAAGCCAAGTGAAACAACCTGAAGTGTATCCTTGGGGAGCCTGACTGCTACAGGCTCATCAAGGTGCCAACCAAGTAAAGGCAGGCTTTCTTTCATATTAACACCATTAATTTGTACCTTTCTGAGTGCTAATTGAAGATGTCATGTGGGAAAGTGTGGCTCACAGATAGAGCTCTATAAATGTTTGATGATTCTGAAACTGGATGATTTTGTCAAATAAAAATTATAACTCCATCCATTTGTAATGATTTTGTAATATGCATGTGCAAATTTCCTTATTGATCATCTCAGCAAATAGTATTTTACCTTTAAAAACAGTTCTTTAACCTTTAGCAAAAACATAATTTCAAAATAACTTAAAGGCACTGAAATAGATGATTGCAAATTTCCAATCCCCTAAAATATAATTATAAGCTCACTGAATGGAAACCCTATAAATAAAAATAACTCATCAGGTTGCTTTTATAACCTAAGCAATGCAGAGTAATTAAACCAAGAAATTAAGTTCTGTAAAAATTAAAAAATGCAATTCTATATATGAGATTTAGCAAAGGTGTTAAGGAAGTAATGAATCTCATAGTTTTGAACCAGTCTGGCTTGTCAGCCTATAGCCAACGCTTTATGTGTTGCTTTATCTCAAAGACTGTCTTCCTTAAGCAAACTCACAATGTAAATCTTCATGTCAATTTGAATAATTTTAAAAATCTCTGTGTGTGTTTGGGAAAGAGGATCACAGGAGTGATTCCTGTTAAAAACATCTGAGTATGATTTCTTCATAGTTGCACAGAGATAGCCCATTTCTGGTGACAAATTATTCATCTTATTCTACTTAACAATATTTTAATTAAGAAATTATAAATTGTTAAAATACACTTAGTATATTTTTACTGTAGTGCACATGTAGAAGACAATCCAAAAACAGGAATGCAACAATAACAAGAGCATGTTAACTCTTTATAATTATCATGAAGGGCCAGTCAAATAGTTCAGCAGATTAGAGCACTTGCAAGCAGGCACAGGGTCCAGGGTTTGATTCCCAGGCCTGCCATGCCAGCTCTGCCGGAACTTGCTAAGAAGGCAATTGAGACTGGGAGTGGTGGCATGTGCCTATAATCCCAGCTTTTGGGAGGCTGTAAACAGGAGGATCACTATGAGTCTGATCTACTAGTGAGACCCTGACCACCCTGTAGACCCCTCCCTAAAATACAAAAAGTAAAAAACATAATAGAAAATAAATAATCATCATAAGAAAATCCTAAATTTTTATAGCGTTGCAAGTACTCTATCACACATTTCCTTACCAGTTTCTTAGAACATACCAATTGCTAACCCATATTATTTGCTATGGGAGTGATAACTTCATTCATTTTAGCATCTTCTTGATATCTCAACATTTCCGGAACAATGCACGATTTTATTTTTGTTTCAGTGTTTATAGGCAGAGTTTTAAAGCTGCTGAGAATCATAATGCTTGAAAATATATATACTCGCATATGCCCTCACACATGAACATCAGTTTATTTCTACAAATAAGAAAAAAAGAGATTGCTCATCCTCCGCTCTCATCTCCATGCAGGTGAAAAGAGGAGGACTTCTGCCACAAGGAAAGCTAGGAGCAAACAGAGGAAGCAGCCCTTTCTGTCCACCGCCTCTGGGAGTTAGTCCTTCTCCCTTGCTCATGCAAAGCTGTGGAATCTTCCTCTTGTTTTTCGCCTTCATACCGTATGGCATCATTTCCTGGTGTCATTAAATCATATGCATGCTTCCGTAAAACAGTCCTTTTAGCAAATTCTCTGAAATTGCCCCCATTTGTATGCTCTCTTCTTTCCCAAAAACCATACAAAATATAGAATATACTATATTCAGCCATCCTAAATATAGATTTGGTAATTGACAGCAGAAACAGGCACAAGAAACAAACTTTCAAATGAGCTTCTGAAAATGGGTCGCTCTTATTTTTGAAGAGTACACAGAAAGCCAGTTTGCTGGTGGAGAGTAATGCAGTGTTAACTCCAGAATGAGGAAGCATTATGATTTTTCAAATTTTCTCTGGTTATGACATAGGATAAGGTATAATTGAATGCAAGATACAGGAGATCACATGGCCATGGCACTTAGCTGCTATGGGAAAATTCAAACTCATGCTGAAATGGGGGGAGCTAGCTCCTGCTGAGAGCCCGAGAGGCTGCACACAGAAAAACTGAAAACCAAGAATGTCCAACATGGAAAGCAAGCAGGTATCAATGTGTCTTGACAGCAGCTTTGACGAAGACCTCATTTGCAGTCCCAGGCTGCATGTGGTCAAAACCAAGCAGAGCTCGGGATCTGATTTGGGGTGATGAAGAGTTGTGGTCTCTAGACTTACAGAGTGGCTTCTCTCTGTGTCATCTCT
>PVKA01025581.1:0-20208 GCA_004027165.1 Ctenomys sociabilis | reverse complement strand
GCAGGAGATCACATGGCCATGGCACTTAGCTGCTATGGGAAAATTCAAACTCATGCTGAAATGGGGGGAGCTAGCTCCTGCTGAGAGCCCGAGAGGCTGCACACAGATAGAAAAACTGAAAACCAAGAATGTCCAACATGGAAAGCAAGCAGGTATCAATGTGTCTTGACAGCAGCTTTGACGAAGACCTCATTTGCAGTCCCAGGCTGCATGTGGTCAAAACCAAGCAGAGCTCGGGATCTGATTTGGGGTGATGAAGAGTTGTGGTCTCTAGACTTACAGAGTGGCTTCTCTCTGTGTCATCTCTGGACCCTCTTATCCATTACCATTTATCTCAGTTACTCTTCTCTTGTTGCTTGGACAAAGACCCAACACTCAAAATTAGGGAAGAAAAGGTTTATTTAGCTCACAGTTACTTGGAAGTTTCAGTCCATACTCACTGGCTGCAAGGCAGAGGGCACAGGGCAGAGGGCTGCAGTTCATGGCTGTGGACAAGAGCAGAGAGCAAAAGGAGTGGCAGCAGCCAGGCAGCTAGCTAGCCTCTCTCCCCTCCTTGCATCATAATGCAGATTACCTAGCCCAGGGCAAGTGCAGCATCCACACTCACAATTATCAATCAAATCCAGAAGCCACCCCACAATTGCATGAGGATTTGGGGGGGACAACTGGACACAAACCAAAACATCCTTGCATCCCATACAGCTTTACCTCTGACCAAGGGGACTTTGTTTTTATAGTAAAGAAGTTCAATAATAGGCTTACTCCCATATGGCTCACTGAATCACGTTTCCACTTCAGAAGCCCCTAAGAAGATAATACTTTGGAAGGTCAGATGCAACTTAATTGAATATGAAAGGCATCTCAAGCCACAAATCTTTACATTGTGCAGCAAACTAAGCCCGATGGATGTAGGAAAAAGTGTTTCTAGTTATTTTGTGAAGAAATATAGTTGATGAATTTTGACTTGAGAAACACAAAAGATTTTCAGGGTTTTTAAGTATATTCACTATTTCTTGTTCTCAATTATCTTTCTTGCTTATGCTCTACTCAAAATGCATTATTTGTTTCTGACCTCAGGATTTCAAACATAATGAGAACATAAATAACATGCGAAAACTATCTGGGTTCAGAATTCTAAGCTTTTATTATTTCTTATTTCTTTGTACACTTAAATCAGCAGAAATATTTTTTCAGTGCTTTCCTATAAAGACTTTTTGATGTATTCAATTTGTTTTTATAGAAATAGTTCTGTTTTTTATGGATCTATTTTCAATTACCACAATATATAAGTAAAATACACAAAGTAATGGCAAGTGCAACTGACCTATAGAGGTTTGGGGAACAAATATATTGACCCAGATAAGAACACAGTTGTATCAAAAGGAAAAGTAGCACAACAACCAGACATGAGGGCTAAATACATGTGGGAGCCAGAAGACACCTTCTAGAGAGGGATAGCAAGTATCTGTGAAGCCAGCGCACTGGTTAGCTGAGTTTACTTGAGAGATCCATTCCCATGCATCCATGGAAGGGATGAGCCTGTCTACTAGGAACTGTAGAACAAAATCTAAACTAGTGCTTGAACAAATTACAAGAAACAAGGAAATCCCACATAAGTTATGAACTAGTAGGAGCTGCTAAGAAAGAGAGAAAGAAAGACAAGATCAGGAATTTTGAAGACTTTCCAGGAGTTGTTTGTTCCATAAAAGAGCGTACTTCATATCCCAAGGCAGTTAAATTTACAAATTATTTCTCAGTTGTACGCTATCTTGGCTGCTTCCTACTGACACATAGGGGAGTGTTTGCTTCTCACGGAGCATCCAACAATGAGCACAGAGCCATAAATTAAAGAGCCCTGGCTATGAATTCTGCACATGATGCTGGTGTGTCACAATTAATCAGTGTATCCAAACTTCATTTACCTTAACTATAAATATGAGTAATTATAACTCAGAAAGTGCCTATGGTGATTATGAAAGGGTCTGGCACAAAACATTGTCTTCAAAAGTGTTCCATTTGTGTCCATTTCCTGCTCTCTTCTCCAATGTATTGTCTCTAGAAGATGTTATAAAGGAATTGAATACAGAGAAGGAATTCCTAGCTAAGCTTTCACATGTGTGTAAATTGTTAGCTCTTGTTCACTTTATTCTTAAGCTGGGTCACTTACTGAGCATTTCTCTACAACTGATGGGAAATGTTCTGCTTCATAGCCCAGGATACATGCTTTGTGATCCTCTGATTGATTTTATTGATTTTATTTCATACTACTTTGGTCATATTTCTCAATTTAGGTGTTCTTCCTTGCCACATCATTTCAATAGTTTAGTTGAGCCTCCAGATTTTGGAAATGTAGCAGCCATGGAGAGATTCAATTCTCTTCCATAGGACATCCTCCTAGGGGAGTCCCACAGCTAACTTTGATGTCCATAAAAATAGCTGCCATGGAAACAGTATCTTCTCCAAACATGTGAAAGAAAACCATTATATCTAGGTAGCCTCTAGCCAGTACATCTCACTAGTAGGCTGATTAACTAGTTATGAAGAACATCTGGAAAATTTAGGCCCATAATCTATTTTACACATTCTTATCCCACTTAGTTTGTCAACATTTTTAATTGTTCACAAGACATTAGACATTAATTACCAGCGAGAAAATTTCCATATTCTTTAATGGCACTGTAAGATAATGTGTATGCCAAGAATAGATTAAAATAGGAAGTAATACATTAATAAATGCATGGAACTAATATGTTTTTCTGCACTCTAACAGATACTTTTAGGTAAAAATATATTAAAAAAATTATGTAAGGGAGCCAGAAAGATGGCTCAGTGGAATAAACTCTTCCCTGGCAAGCATGAGGGCATGAGTTCAATCCCCAGTTCCACCAAAAAAAAAAATGATATAAGGAAGATATAATGTAGCAATTCTATTTCTCTTATTACGTATCATGAGTCTAAAAGCTTAAAACATATTTCAAGTGACCTAGAGCCTAAATTTCACAAAGATAAACCCAGAATAGCTCCAGAGACAGTACCATCTATTCATGGCCTGTCCTTCACGGTCCCTGAGCCACCCAGCTGACCAATAGGATTCCAGATGCCACACCAAATTGAGAATCAGATGTCGTGGCAAAATGCAGCTGCCATCAGCATCAAATATGAAGACTGTGCACATCAAAAAATCAATTGCTGAAATACATTGGCATAGAGATTTCATAATAATTATTATCCCGAAAGAAAGGCGGATCTTGTATAATGAGCATTGTCGTGATAGATTCTGAGATTTTTTTCCAGGCTTCTGTCTGTTTTGAAATTTTTACTCATTAAAACACCAGAATGGAAATTCAAAGTCAGAGGCTTACTTTTGAAGAAATGGAAGCAGTAAGCTCCATGTCCTCCTACTACCCAACTAGCTATAAGGAAAAAAAGAAAGGATGGCAGCCATTATATGTAGATGCATAGTGTTTCACATGCAGATATTATTTCTCCTGATAAAAATAACTTTCTGTATAATTCGTTTCTCTTCTCACTTGTATTAACTAAAATCTTTCACATGGGAATAGTCACACTGAAGCAAAAATGTATGTCAAAGGCTATTGTTACTGTAAAGTGAATCATCTTAGACCCTCCACAATGAATGACAAGAGCTGGTCCAATAGAGCAGGGAATTAAAGTGCCTGTAAGCAGGCACAGGGGCCAGGAGTTCGATTCCCAGACCTGCTGCGCTGGCCCCACCACTAGGGTGTGCTGAGACAGCAACTGAGAACCGGGTGCGCACCTGTAATCCCAGCTCTTGGGAGGCTGTAAATAAGTGGATCACTGCAAGTCCAATGTAGTAGTGACACTCTGAACACCCTGTAGGCCCTTCCCTAAAAAAAATTAAAATAAATAAATCGGTGAAAACAATAATCACCCTGCCCTACACTTGTACTGAGCTATCATTTGAGAAAAAGACAAAAAGTAGAGCAGACACTAGGAGTGTTCAGCTCTCAAAGAGAAATTTGTTGAGCTCCTAATATGATGCGAGTCCTATACTAAGCCACTGTATAATTTATCTAATGACAAAAAAATGCTAGGGGTGAATGTTAGGATCACACTTACCAGTGGAGAGCACTGTTAGTGAGGTCTGCCTGAGTCTCTAAGGTCACACACCTGGCTCATTAAATCCAGGTGGGCTAGCTGCAAAGCACTTCCATTCTCAGTTCAACTTGACTAACACTGGAACAAAGTGATGAAGGAACTGCCAAAGAGCATTTAAAATAAACAATGTCACAACAGCAAAGATGTGCAAAAAAACTTGGAAAACTCTTGCATGCCACTATGGAGACAGTACTACAGTCCAGTAGCACTGTCTTCTCTTCCTTCCTGGAGGAACACTTTTTCCTTCAAGGCTTGTCCTGTGCTCATTTTTAGCCTGATTGTAATCTATAAAATGTGTAGACACACATCAATTTTCCTGTTTTAAAAATCCTAGAATATTGGTCCCTTGAATAGATATTCTCAATATGCTATCTGGCTCTTTCTTTCATTTATAAAATATAAAAAAAATTCATTCACAGGATGGTAAAAAGAAGAATAATAAACAACCATAATGTATTTTATAGATAAAGTACTTTGGTGGCACAATACCTGTCCCCATTATTTAAGCAAGTGTAACATTCTTGTACAAAAAAATGGGCAATTAAACCTTGCAAATAACTTCTGCATTGTGCCTTAAGACAAATTAAGTATTCATAAGTAATTTAATGTTATGAAAAAGTATGGTGTAATTTGAAACAAATATTAAAATAAATCTTATCATACACTGATTTATTTGCTGATGTATATTAGCAAGTTAATTCAATTTATAGAATCTTAACAATTTATAATATCTTAACAAAATATAACTCTGAAAATGAAGATTATTAGCTATAAAATGTCATTTTCAAAATATAATTACCTTAGCATATTTTCAGTAAGAGACTGCCTTCATTTTCTCTAATGGACATAAAGCTCTGTGTAGTAAGGAAAGAAAATAGATCGTGTCAGCCGGGCGTGGTGGCGCATGCTTGTAATCCCAGCACTCGGGAGGCTGAGGCAGGAGGATGGTTGTGAGTTCGAGACCAGCCTGAGCTACAAAGTGAGCTTAAAGCCAGCCTGAACTGCATAGTGAGACCCTGTCTCAAAAAGACAAAAAAAAAAAAAAAAAAAAAAAAAAAAAAAAAAAAAAAAAAAAAAAAAAAAAAAAAAATAGATCGTGTCATCTGAAGAATGATATATACTAAACTACATGTGGGTAATATTTTCAAAGTACTGATAATATTTTAAATGAGTGAATTTTTTTTAATTTTGTATTGTGTGTATTTATTTTTAAGTCAAAAAATAAATGTGTGACCATGTAATCTTATAATTGCTAGTGCTTTTAGCTTATGACATGAAAATTAAGAAACAAGAAAAATATGCATAAAAGAAAAATTCCAGATCAGAATAATCTCCTACATCTCACTAAGGATTGCTTTTCAGAGTACAGATTCCAAAATCTGTTGTAATTTCTATCCACTTAAAGTGTGAGACCACATTCAGTTCTTGATAATCATCTGAAGATGGACATCAATTTGTGGAACAGAATGATTTGTGGGATTTTCTACCATTTGGGTATTTTTGTTTCCCCCAAATAATTCAAAGGAAAATTCAACCAGAACTCTAAGGAAAGACCATTGTTATTATTATTGTGTGTGTGTGTGTGTGTGTGTGTGTGTGTGTGTGTGTGTGCAGGGTCTCACCACTCAGCTTGAACACATAGTGATCCTCCTGTTTTCAGCCTCCCCAGCACTGAGGTTACAGATTGTGCCACCACACCCGGTCTTGGTTGCCCACTCAGCACACCAGAGCCCAGGGCCAGTGCAGCATGTGGTGCAGGGATTGAACCCTCGCCCCTGAGCTTGCCTAAGCAGGAGATTAATCCATGGAGCCTTCTCACTAGCCCAAAGATCACTGTTTAAGAATGAATTAGTTTATGACTCTAAAAGTAAACAAGTGCACTAAGCAGTTAAAAGCAAAATAATAATTTACAGGCATATGACCCTGGTGGACATTCATTTTAACTCGAATTAGTTTGATCAGCATTCTTACGGTGCATGCATCCTGGATGGTACAGTCTGCCAGTGCACAACAGCTTGCTCTCGTGCTGATGTGGAAGCCTCTTGGCACACTCCCTGTGCCCCCATTTTCCGCATTGTCTCCTGTGGACTTTAATTCTCTCGCTTCCTGGCCCAGCTCCTGAAATCTACAATGAATAACAGGTGCGGGGACACTGCATGGTCCTCTCTGCTGAACACTCTCCAGCAATAAGATCACCCTTTTTTGATAGGATCCAAAGTGAAAGAACAGCCACTGATACTTTGTCTCTGACAGCTTTTGTGTACAATGAGAAGAAATAATTTCCTGCAGTATATACTCCAGTTTCCAGCAGAAAATCATGAGTAGGATCACCTGTCTTCTCTTACCCTTAAGAAAAAATAGCAACCTTTCTCAGAGAAAGAACAAAAATCCTTGTTTATATGATGTACTCATATAACTTCTAAATATTTTGGCATGGCAAAAGCAGGACATCAGAAGTTACGGTGGCCTTGCAGACATGCTGCCTTGGTTGCTTTAAAAGTTCCCTTCTGCAAAATAGGAGCATTTGATTTCACCAAGACATCTGACAAACTCATTCTGAACTGACAGTATGGTGAAATGTGGACCTAATACTTTTTTAATGGCTCTGCATTAATTTATCCAACGTTCACCTGAGCTGCTGGATTCATTTCCATCATGAGGGATATTTGCATGTTATAATAAGGCATTCTGTCCATCCCTGCTCTGTTCAGCATTTTTTGTTAATAATCTGAGGTAGGCTCATGATGGAATATTGATAATATTCAGGAAAAGAAATCCTAAATTTCATGTTGATTAACTGGTCTACTAAAACAAATTTATGAGATGAGTTTTATGTAAAATATTACAGCTAGAAATCAGCTGCTTCTCCACTAGGTTCATTTCCAAATTTTTACATTATATTTGAAGGCCAATTCTGGCTAGCAGTTCAGCAATAAAATATGTCATTCAAGGGGTGTAGCTCGTGAATCAGTTATAGCTACAAAGGCAGACAGCCTAAGGATGGATTCTAGACTCAATTCTTACTAGCTGTGTGACTTTTTGTTAATTACTTAACCTCTCTTTGCCTTTGTTGATAATACTGGCATCTATCTTACAATTCCTGGGAGAAATATAATGAAGGAAAATTACTTGAGCCATTCCTAACAGCCAATGTGGACTAAATAAGTCCTAAGTGTGGGGCTGGGGAGATAGCTCAGTGGAATAAGTGCTTGCCTGGCAAGCACAAGGTCCTGAGTTCAATCCCTGATACCACCAAAAAAAGAGTCCTAATTATTATTATTACTTTTTCTAATAACCTCATCTAAATATCTGAAATATATAATTATATATTATATATTATACATATTATATATTATATATGTCTATTCAGGCTTCAATGTTATCATCAATAAAAATAATGTGATAAAGAAAATCCTTTGTTAGCTGCAACTCTTTTTTACGCTTTATTTGAATGTAGAGTTATATATTCACAGAGCACTGAAAAAGTAGGAAGTTTTCTTCATAAGACAGCCCACACTTCAGCATTGTACACAGAAATGAGCAATTCAAGGGAAAATTAGATTAAATCCTTAAATTAAATTCCAGTTTTAAAAAAAAATTTGTAGAAAATCTAGCCATATGACTTGCTATTAAGATCCAATATGTTCCCAGTTGGGTAGTCATGGAGCTTGAGGGATATCCCTTAGGCATTCTCATGAAAAGATTTGGATAAACAGTTTAAATAGACAGTATGATTAAGGCCTCCTCAATAACATCAAAATCACCTCCAACTTAATTCCACTCACTCAAGGAAAGAAATTACTTCCATTCTAAGTTAATACAAGATCTCTTTTTAATGTAATAATTGGCAGCCAATATTATTTCTCTTTGATATGCAATAATCCTAAATGTGACTTGAGGATTATTAAATCAGTGAAAGCTTCAAAGCCAAGGAGAATAAGAAGATACAATTGCTTTGTTTTTTCTCATTCTTTCCTCTGTGACCTGAATGTTCACATCTTATTTACAAAGTGACTTTTGTATTGGAAAGGTAATTTAAAAATCATGACTTTACCAGAAAGGAATAGAAATGAAAGTTATAATAAAAGGAATAGAAAGGAACCAGAGTAAGACATTTGATTTCTATTTCACCCACTTCTTACCCCTCATTTAAGTAGAGGAAAATGGATATTTACATTGTATTTTAGAGTTGACATGCTCTCACCAAGTACATCTGCAGAGGAATTGTCAAAATTCTCATACACATCTATGTGCATTTCCCTAAGAACAGAAGTGGTCTGTATTTAACTAAACTTGGACGCTCTGAGATCAGCACACACTTTGTCCCTTGGGGGGAAGCTTGTGAAGAAGCTGCCTCTCGAAGCACTCAATATTAGGAAATCTCTTCTTCAGTACACACGTTGTGCTGCTCAGCAGGTTTACCAAAGGCATGTGAAGGACTAGAAATGCCTGAAGAGTATGTTAACGAGCATGAGTATGTTGCATAGCTACAAAATAA
Organism: Ctenomys sociabilis; assembly: GCA_004027165.1. Lineage (NCBI taxonomy): Eukaryota > Metazoa > Chordata > Mammalia > Rodentia > Ctenomyidae > Ctenomys > Ctenomys sociabilis. The sequence continues at coordinate 11,570 of PVKA01025581.1, read as the reverse complement.
TACTTTAGAAGTGAAATTGATCTTGGATCCTAAAAAAAGTCCTTTAAATTATATATACATCACAACCTCTCCAGTTGTCTGAGTGTTTCAGTCCACCATCAAAAGTTTTAAATATATATTCTACCTGCAACTGCAACACGTCCACTCATTCCTCTGTGTTATCGCCAACCAAATATCTATCCAAGTGTGATGTATAATCCTCATTATTCTTCTGTGACCACTATTGAGGGAAGAAGTTCTCCAGGATCTATTACCTTTTCCCCTTCTTTCTTGTTCCATTGTCTTCTCAGCAGGAAAATACTACAGGCAACTGCTCCTCCCTTGGACATGCCATGCCTCCTGTCCTCCCAGTCTTCTCTTGCATCATTTCCCAGAAACTCTTCTGCAGTTGTTTCTAATGCACATCTTTGCCTCAAAATGCTCTTTTTGCTTTCCCTCCTATTGCTTCTGCATGATTTTCCTTTTTTAACCTATATCTTTTCAACAGAGATTCATAATCTGGAGATGTATATGATATACTTACCTTAAGCCTGTTTTTATGAACTCTAAACATTTAAAGAATTTTATGGCTGGGGAGATATTTCAACATTCTAAGTGCCTGCTAAGCAAACACCAGGAGCCATGTCTCTCTTTGCCCATCCTGTATATTTATTCCTATAGAGGTACATCACAGAACCATTCCACCATCATGGGGGCTAACTGAGATGGTAGTTGAGACTGGGCATGGTGGTGCACGCCTATAATCCCAGCGCTTCTGAGAGCACTACAAGTCCGGTCTCTGTAGTGAGACCCTGTAGACCTTGTACTAAATACATTAAAAAAAAAAAAAAGAAAAGAAAAGAAAAGAAATGAAAGCCAAGACACTAACAATTGACCAGTTCCAATGCAATGTGCCATCACGAGTTGCTCCCCCTGTTGCACTGCCACCACTTTCCCCAAGGGAAAAGGAGAGGAACTGCGACAGGAATGTTTGAAAATCAGCCATTGAGAAGGAGTGTCAAAACCAAATTGAGAGTTCCTTCTCCCTCAAGACGAGCCAAAGGACAAAAAGGAAGTGACGCTGGCACTTCAGTGTAATTCTGAAACAGGAGACTGGTTTCACTGTTGCAGATGAATGTTGATGAGGTCTCAACATTGTTAGGTGAGTAGAGCCTGAAATAGAGTATGTGTAGAAAGCAGTGGGTCGGTATAGGTGGGGTCTGTGTTAGGTGAGTCAAAGAAAAGAAATGGGGAGCCTCTTTGATGCTGCAAAGAACGATAGTGACAGGTGCTGAAGGAAGACAAAAGGGAATATAAAGGACAGAACTACAGGTGGAGTGCTGACCCACTCTCAAAACAGACTCCACTGCCAGAAATGAGACATCAGCTGTGCAGCAGTATGGAGAGCAGAAATCACAGTGGCATGAATGACAGAAACCAAGTGACCCAGAGAGAGTATAGAGGCCTGCACTGATAAAGAATTTAAAGTCTGGATGTGTTTATAGCTCATCTGTTTATATTTTGTACTGGTTGAGCTCTGTATTTTTCACAAGGAAGTAATTACGATACTGGTGCCAAAAGTACTGTGTTTTCTTAGCCAGGGGAATTATTAAGAATAATTATAACTCAAAAGACCATTTTAAAATGAACAATGCAGTCTATGAAAGGCAAAATTGCTTTCTGTGACAATGCTGCACCAAGAATGACTTCGCACTCAGGATCCCAGGCTCCTCCATCTTGCTTCTACCATCCTTCCTGCCTCTCCTTTCCTATTATATAACTCTCAACTGGTATCTATTCCCCATTTTTGTTCACCCCTAACTCAGGTCCATTTTTCATCTTTGGATTCCTTTGCTAAAAAGCCTTTTACCCCTTTCTGATGATTATCTTTATAAAGACTTTGTGACATCTTTTGTGAAGCTTTTAAGACCATCCACAAGCTGAGTCATGCTTCCTTCTGATTCACCACTGATATTCTATGTAAATTCTTATTGTTGTATTTGCCATACTTTAAAGCTCATACATCACACTATGGCTTTTTCCCAGAGCTTGGACAAGCTAAGGGCAGTCACAATCACCTATTTTTCTGTGTCCTTTGGGCTAAGGATAATGCCTGATATAAAATAAGTATTGGATTCAACAAATGGGTAAGAATGTTATGTACTATAAAAAGACAAAGACAATTACAAGTGTTGGTGAGAATTTGGAGAAAAGGAACAAGTGCACACACACACACACACACACACACACACACCTATGAGAATATAAATTAGTATAGTTGCTATGGAAAAGATTATTACGGTTCCCCAAAAATTAACAATAGAGCTACAATGAGATCCAGCAATCCCATTCTGAGTACTTGTCCAAAATAAATCAATATGTCAAAGAGATATTTCAGTCCTATAATCATTACAGCATTATTCATAATAGCCAAGCTTTGCAATTACCTTAAGTACCTGCAAAATCAATGTGTTGGAAATTTAATTCGTAAGTCCCATGTTAATGAGACCGTGAAGTGGGATTTGGGGAAGTAATTAGATTCACATCATGTTATGGCCTAAATCATGCTATGATGTATCAACAGGGCCCTCATCAAAGGCACAATACATACAAATATCACGCTTTTAGACATCCAGGGTCCAGAACCATAATCTAATTAAATTGCTATTCTTTATAAATGATCCTCTTTCAGATATCTTGCTAGAACAACAGAAAACAGACTAAAACAGTGGCCATCTGTGAATGAAGGGATAAAGAAAATGTAGAATAGATAATGGATAGATACAGGAGTGATCAGAATGCACAATGAATGCTTAAATTTTTAAAATATTATAGGAAGGCACATGGTCATGAATTGCCCTCAAATGACTCCTCCCTCACTTTCAAAACACTTACACCACCATACTTCTGGCTTTCTGAAACAATTCTAGGAAGTTTCTTTGGTGAGTGTCTTTAGTAAGTGTGATCACAGTTTGCAGTTACCACTATAGCCTAGTGCCACCCAAAAAAAGACAATCTGTTTAAAATTTGTGGTCTGTCTCCATTCCACATGCTAACCAGATCTTTCACCTTGTGACTCCCGGATGCTCCCTAAACTTGAAATGATCATACAATTTGATCATTCAGGTTGGTTTAGAACATCAGGACAACCACAATCATGAAGGAAGATGTTGAACAACTCAAGAAAGAAGGAATAATTATGGAATACATGTGCTTGAAGTGAGGAGAGGTATCCTCAAGGAGATAAATGTAAGCGTTTCTTTTAATGAAAAAAAGATGATTATCTTACTTTATAGATAAACATACAGTGGAATATTATTCAACTTACTCTAAAGGTTCACCAATTTGTGATAACAAGAATGAACAGAGAACAGCCAACGAAATACGAAATAAAATAAAAAGCCTACCGACAAAGAAAAGTCCAGGTCCTGATGGATTCACAGCTGAATTCTACAACAAATTCATAGAAGATATAATCCCTACACTCCACAAACTCTTCAAGGAAATTGAAAAGGAAGAAGTCCTCCCAAAATCATTTCTGGAGCAAGTATTATACTGATTACAAAACCAGGGAAAGACACAACCAAAAAGGAGAACTACAGGCCGACCTCCCTCATGAACATAGATACAAAAATACTCAATAAAATACTGGCAAATAGAATACAGCAAATCATCAAGAAGACCATAAACCATGATCAGGTAGTATTCATCCCAGGGATGCAAGCATGGTTCAATATTCGAAAATCTATAAATGTAATACACTATATTAATAGACTGAAATCTAAAAACCACATGATCATCTTAATTGATGCAGAGAAAGCTTTTGACAAAGTCCAACACTCATTCATGTTCAAAGCCCTACAGAAAATTGAAATAGATGGCCTCTACCTCAATTAGATAAAAGCCATCTATGACAACCCAAAAGCTAATATAATCCTAAATGGAGAAAAACTGAAACCTTTTACTCTTAAAACAGGTACAAGACAAGGATGTCCTCTATTACCCCCCATATTCAATATACTCTTGGAATCCTTAGCAACAGCCATTAGAAAAGAGGGAGATATAAAGGGAATAAGAATAGGAAAAGAAGAAGTTAAATTATGACTATTTGCAGATGACCTAATACTTTACTTGGAAAACCCCAAAAATTCCATGAAGAAACTACTACAACTGATATGGAAATTCAGTAGCATAGCAGGATACAAAATCAATACTCAAAAGTCAATAGCATTCCTCTACACAGATAACAAACACACTGAAAGGGAAACAATAGAAACAATACCACTTACAATAGCACCATGAAAAATGAAATACCTTGGAATCACTTAACCAAGAAAGTCAAAGATCTTTTCATGGAAAATTACAACACCCTAAGAAAAGAGATTATAGAGGATTTCAGAAAATGGAAAGATATTCCATGCTCCTGGATAGGAAAAACCAACATTGTAAAGATGGCCATACACAAAATTGCTGTACAGATTTAATGCAATCCCTATCAAACTGACACCAACATACCTCAAGAAATAGAGAAATCGTTTCTAAAATTTATTTGGAACCACAAACGACCTAGAATAGCAAAGGCAATCTTGCCCAATAAAGACAAGGCAGGAGGCATCACAATTCTTGACTTGAAATTATACTGCAAAGCCACTGTGATAAAATCAACATGGTATTGGCAACAAAATAGACCTGAGGGTCAATGGAATAGATTAGAAGGTGCAGAATCATTTACAAACACACTGAGCCATCTGATCTTCGACAAAGGGGCCAATCATACTTACTGGAAGAAAGATATCCTCTTTAACAAATGGTGCTGGAAAACTTGGCTTTCTACATGCCAAAAACTAAAACTTGACCCAGCTCTATCACCATGCACTAAATTAAAGCCAAAATGGATTAAAGTTCTAAACATTAAAATGCATGCAATTTCATTATTGTTCATGAACTCTTTGCCTACATCTATGTCTTCAAGAGCTCCTCCTACTTTCTCTTCTAGGAGATTTAGTGTTTCTGTTTCAGTGTTTACATCTCTAATCCATTTTGACTTTAGCTTAGTGCATGATGATAGATCTGGGTCAAGTTTTAGTTTTTGGCATGTAGAGAGCCAGTTTTTCCAGCACCATTTGTTAAAGAGGCTTTCTTCCAGTGAATATGTTTGATCTCATTGTCAAAGATTAGGTGGCTGAGTGTGTTCGTAAAGGCTTCAACATCTTCTAATCTATTACACCAATACTCAGGACTATTTCATTGCCAGTATCAAGATGATTTTATCACAGTAGCCTTGAAGTATAGTTTCAAGTCAGGGATTGCAATGGCGCCAACCTTGTCTTGGTTGGCCAGGTTTGCCTTTGGTATTCTAGGTCTTTTCTGGTTCCAAATAAATTTTATGAATGATTTCTCTATGTCTGTGAGGTATGTTGGTGGTAGTTTGATAAGAATTGCATTAAATCTGAACAGTAATTTTTGGAGTATGGCCATTTTCACAATGTTGGTTCTTCCTATCCAGGAGCATGGAATATCTTTCCATTTTCTGAAATCCTCTACAATCTCTTTTTTCAGAGTACTGTAACTTTCCTTGAAAAATCTTTACCTTCTTTAATTAGATTAAGTCCAAGGTATTTCATTTTCCTCTGTGGTATTGTAAAAGGTATTGTTTCCATAATTTCTCTCTCAGTGTGTTATTTATCTTTGCATAGGAATGCTATTGACTTTTGGGTATTGACTTTGTATCTTGCTATGCTATTGAATTTATGTATCAATTATAGTAACTTCTTGGTGGAGTTTTTAGGATGTTCCAAATAAAGTATAATGTCATCTGCAAATAATGATAATTTAACTTCTTCTTTACCTATTCTTATTCCTTTTATTTCTCTCCCTTGTCTAATGGCTCTAGCTAATTATTCCAGAACTATATTGAATAGTAGGGGTGATAGAGGACATCCTTGTCTTGTACCAGATCTAAGAGTAAAAGATTTCAGTTTTTCCCCATTTGTAATTATGTTAGCCATTGGGTTTTGATAAATGACTTTTATCAGATTGAACTAGAGGCCTTCTATTCAATTTTTCTGTAGGACCTTGAACATGAATGAGTGCTGGAAACTTTGTCAAAAGGTTTTTTTTTTTTTTTTTTTTTTTTTGCATCAATTGAGATGATCATGTTGTTTTTAGTTTTCATTCTATTGATATAGTGTATTACATTTATAGATTTTCGAACACTGAACCATCCTTGCATCCCTGGGATGAATACTACCCGGTCATGGTGTATGATCTGCTTGATGATTTGCTGTATTCTATTTGCTAGGATATTATTGAGGATTTTTGCATCTATGTTCATGAGGGTATTGGCCTGTAGTTCTCTTTTTTAGTTGCGTCTTTCCCTGGTTTTAGTACCAGTATAATACTTGCTCCCAACAATGATTTTGTGAGGACTTCTTTTTCAATTTCCTTGAAGAATTGGAGGAGGATAGGGCATATATCTTCCATAAATTTCTTGTAGAATTCAGCTGTGAATCCATCAGGAGTTGGACTTTTCTTTGTTGGTAGGCTTTTTATTACATCTCACATTTCCTTGGCTGCTATTAGGCTATTGAGAGCATATATATCTTGTTGATTTAGTTTTGGTAATTTTTACTTTTCTAGGAATCTGTCCATTTCGACTGTGTGTTCCATTCTGTGAGCATAAAGATTCTCAAAATACCTATCAATGATTTTCTAAATTGGCACTGGGTATGTGATGATTACACACTTTTCATTCCTTTTATTTTTTGTATTTTAACTTGAACAGTGAAAAATAGAAACAAAAAACGAAGAGAAAAAATGACATAAACAGGGTAAGATACAAGGATACACATGTTACAGATTTTCAAAACATGGATGGCTAAGTATATATATTAAATAAAAAAAATTTAACACAGATCAGCAATCCACAATAGAAGCAGGTTATCCACAGAAGTTGTTGACTTGAGCCATTCACAGCTCATTATATCAATATGAATATACTTTATATACCTCCATTTTTATAGTTTTCTGTTGGATGGTTAAGACTGAGTTAAAGCAAGATCTTTATAACAAGAAATGTAACTTTTGTATCAGATAAGGTCAATCAGGTACCCTCAGGGTTTATTCTGTAACCCTGTACCACACTTTGTAGACCCCATGTCAGTGTCAGCCATGTGGATGAGTCACAGCCATTACTTGACCAATTTGCTCTCTGTGGAAGCCTGACAGAAAGTTTTCTCTCCATGTAACTCTCCTTAGGCACACTATACATCATTGATCTCATTCCTCTGTGGCCCCATAATCTCCTTGATCAGAAAATTCAAGGCACTACTGAGTTACATGATGTTATGTTACAAATTCTCCTATGTCCCAAGTCTTCACTGACCTTGAAAGGCAAGGGCCAAAATGTTGCCTGACCTTGCAGCCTTTCCATTTCTCCAATTTTTGATCTGCAAACTTAGGTTGTTAACCCTCCGGAAGAGAAGTTTATTGTTACCCTACAGCATATGCAGTTCAGTTTACCCACACTATTAGTCTAAATATCAGATATCGTAGTGTTATAGCCTAACTGACCCCTCAGTCATTTTTTTGTTCCCTCCTTGTTGTTTTGTTCTAACTTGTTCCAGTACTCCACCCTCAGAGCCCCAAGTTCCAGGAAAACTAACTAATCAACCCCAAACCACTGGTCCAACTGCTGTTAAAATTAGCTAATCAATCTCAAACCACCAGTCCAACTGCTGTTTGTGCCAGAAGGTACAAATTGGCTGCCCAAATAACCATTACAAAAGGCGCTAACCAATTATTTTCCAAGTTACCCCAAAGTAACCAATGCGATCTGCTTTTGTACAAAGTTTGCCTCATTCCCCCTTCCCCTCCCTGGTTCGCGGTTTTGAAGCTTAAATACTGCTTCTTGTAACGGCCCAGTGCACCTCTTTGCACTTCTGCATAGAGACCGCCACAGGGTACCTGCTAAAATAAAGCACTTCTTTGATTTTTAGACTTGCCTCATTGTCATTTGATTTTTGAGTTTCAACAATAGGCATAAAACGGAACATGTATTTTTCATCAAGTATTGAGATACTAACCTCTAAGTCCATGCAGAATATGAAGAAGAAAAAAATTCTAAAAATAGGAATGAACACTTACATAAATATTTATATAGATATTTAGAAATCCATCCATATACAGTGTAGTAACATTGTAGCATGACTGTCTTGTGACATTTTCATTCAATATTGCTTGTATTTGAAATTTTTATTTCCTCTTTTCCATGAGGTTAGCTTGGCTTTAAGGATTTTATTTAATCTCTCAAAGAACCAGCTTCTTGATTCATTAATTCTTTGAACTGTTTTCTTCATCTCAATTGAGTTCATTTGTGCTCTAATTTTTATGATTTCTTCCTGTCTTTGGACTCTGGGCTTGGTTTGCTCTTCCTTTTCTAGTTGTTGGAGGTGCAGCATTAGGTTATTTATTTATTCCTGTTCTGTTTTCTTAATGTGTGCTTTCATAACTAAGTTTCCCTCTGAAAACTGCTTTCATTGCATCCCATAAATTCTGATAATTTGTACTTGAATTTTCATTGAATTGTAGATATTGTTGAATTTCTTGTTTAATTTCATTTGTGACCCATTGATTGATGAGTAGAGTGTTGTTTAATTTCCATGTATTTAAGGGGTTTTTCTGCTTGCTTTTGTCATTTATTTCCAGTTCCATTGCACTGTGATCAGATAATATGCATGGGATATATTTTTTGTTTTCTTACATATACTTAAGCATGACATATGGACTAGTATGTGGTCTATTTTAGAAAATGACTCTTGTACAGCTGAAAAATGTGTATTCAGCTGTGTTTGGGTGGAACACTCTGTATATGTCCACTAAGTCCATTTATTTCATGCTCTTGTTCAGTTCTGCTACTTTGCTAATTTTTTGTCTGGTTGATCTATCTTGTTGGGATAAGGGAGTGTTAAGGTCTCCTGTTAAGATTGTAGTATTAGATATTAGATTTTTTATGAACATTAAGATTTGTTTTATGTAAGTGGGTGCTCCCAAGTTCAATGCATACATATTTATGAGTATTACCTCTTCCTTTTAATTTTTCTCTAACCAGTATAGAGTGGCATTCTTTATTTCATTTGATCCTTCTTGCTTTGAAGCTGAGACATCTGAAAAAAGAATTGCTACCCCTGCTTTTCTCTGTGCTGGGGCATGTAGTATTTTTTTCTATCCTTTGACTTTCAGGCTCTGAATTTCTTTAGGAGTTAAGTGTGTTTCTTTTATACAGCATATTGTTGGATTTTGTTTCCTAACCCACTGTGCCACTCAATTTCTCTTAATTGGTGAATTGAGTCTATTTACATTTATGGTTATAATTGAGATGTGTTAACTTACAATTGACATGTTATTTACCTGCTTTTGTTTATTCATTTTTTGTCCAGTGTTTAATTGGTTGCACTATGTAGTTGGTTGCTTCTGTTCTCATTCATGGACTTCTGATCATGTTTGTCCCTGTCTGGAACATCTTTCAGTAGCCTGTGTAGGGATGGCTTTGTCATCATGAAATTCTTAAGTTGTTCTTTGTCATGGAAGTATTTCACTTCTCCATTAGACTTCAGTATTTTGCAGGGTATCGTGGTCTGGGCTGGAATTTGTTTTCATAGAGGACTTGAAGTACTCTGCTCCATGCTCTTCTTGCCTTTGTGGTTTGTGAAGAGAAGTTGGCCATAATTCTGATGGAATTTGAATGTGATCTGCTTCTTTTCTCTAGCAGCTTTCAGTATATATTCTTGTGTTGGATTTCTGGGATCTTGACTGTTATATGTCTCAGTGTGTTTTTTAATTGGGTTGAGGTTACTTGGCGTTTTTGTATGCTTCAGTTACCTACTATTATTTCTGCCCATAGTTCTTTAATGTCATTTGTATTGACTCCTTCTTTCTCATTGATGCCTATCAGTCTCACATTGCTCATCTTGGCATTGTCTCGCAAGTGATGAATTATTCTTTCTTGCATCCTAGTTGTTTTTAAGAGATCTTTTCTTACCTTTTCACTAGCTGCACCAGCGTCTTCAAGATCTGAAACTCTGTCTTACTTTCACTCAAATGGCTTTGCAAGCTTGTGATTGAGATTTTAAGTTCCTCTATATCTCTGACTGAGCTTCAGGTAATCTTTTTCTTTCCTGTATTGCTCATTCAAGGATTCTGTCATTTCTCTCATCTCCTCTATTTTTTCATCAATGTGTTCTTTAGAAGCAGCTATTAATTCTTTTACTGCAGAGTTTTTTTCAGGTTGGGTCTCCTCCATATGTTTCTGTATTTGATTCTTTACTCCAGATGCTATGAATTTAGAGATTTTTTTATTTCAGAAATTAATTCTGCTCTTAGTTTCTCTATACCTTTCTGCTGTTGCTTATTTACTTCTGACGCTATTAATTCATATATTTCAGCTGAGCTATTGTCCTCTGCACTTGTTCTGTGTGGACATTGAGTTTCCTTCATATGTTTCTGCATTTGATTCTTTAGTTCAGATGCTATCAATTCAGAGATTTTTTTTATTTCCGATTTGAGTTCCTCTATATCTTTCTGCAATTGTTTCTTTATTTCAACTATTGATTCATTGATTTCAGCTGTGTGATTCCCCATTTGTTCTGTGCTAGTGTCCTCTGGGCTCTGAAATTGCATTTGGCTCTTTCTCATTGTTATTTTGTATAGTCTGTCTTCTGACATTTGTTGTAGAGCTTTGGTGTATTTATAGCCTTAGCTCCTACTGAAATTCAGGTGTAGCTCTAGAAAGTTTGAATTTATCCAGTTGTGCCTGGCTTAGGTCTGGCTGCTGTGCTGAGCTCCTTCCTGCTTTAGTCCTTGGGAATGCACTTGCTGTGCCCCTCTAACAAGATGTTCTGCTCCTGGACTAGCTGTGTGATTCTGCCCACTATTCTCTCTGCAAGGATTACAGCTGCAGAATTTCACCCTAGGCCTGTATGTCATGTCTGAGCTGCATCTGAGGGAGACAAGGGGGTTAGGGGAGGGAAGAAGCTCTCCCACACACTCCCCAGGCCTTGGCTATGGCTAGATCTGGAGGTCCTGAGAACCCGGCAGCAGTTCTCATTCACTGGGCAGATGAGTGGGCACATCAGAGTGGTGGTGAGGTCCCAAGGGCTCCAAATGGGTTCTCACTCACACGGCTTGCGTGGGTTTGGACCAGACAGGTCCCGCTGGCACAGGCTAGCTTGAAGTCTTTAAAGGACATTTTCATACTTGAAACCAGTCTAAAGACAGTAGGTACTTGAATTCAGCAAAATAACAAAATATAGTCCATCTACAACACTTCCTTTGTCTACACCTGTCAAAAGTGGGCACTCCATTGACATTCAACTACTTTAGGTGCTTGAACTCAACACCACAATCCAACACAGTCCAGCATTCTGCAACCATAGTGAGTTATTCAAAGAAATTGTCGACCATATCCATTTACAGCTCAGCTTAATATTATGGGCTCACGATGTATACTTCATTTTTATACTTTTATACTTTTCTGCTGGATGGTTAAGACCTAGGTAGATCAAAACTTATATACCAACACATGAACTTTATAT
>PVKA01025580.1:21451-32906 GCA_004027165.1 Ctenomys sociabilis | reverse complement strand
AAAAAAAAAAAAAAAAAAAAAAAAGAAAGTACCAATAAAAATAAATATCTGAATCTTAAACACATCATTCCCAAGGAAAGGGACTAAGCAAGCTATGCCTGAATAATATGGTGGGGTGCAGGGTAGTCCAAATATCTTGGTGCACCATGACTTCAAAAGTATTGCATTAGGAGAGCTAGATAGCTCAGTGGATTAAAGCAATTTCTTAGGCAGGCACAGAGACTGTTGGAATCTGGGTGTGCTGTGCCAGCCCTGTCCTTGGGGCATGCTGAGACACCCCTGAGACTGGGTGTGGTAGCTGTGGGCCACCTGTAATCCCAGCATTGGGCAAGATGTAGCAAGAGGATTGCTGGAGTTCAAGGCTACCTATGCTACAAAGTGAGATCAAGGCCAGCCTGAGCTATACAGTGAGATCCTGTCTGAAAAATGACCAAAAATAAAAAGAAAATTCACCATAGATATATTTTAGTTATGTTGCCAATATAGTAATTTGATTATGTCATATTACACAGCAAATTCACATGTTTGTAATAGGCCCTAATCAAAAAAGTTTACATGAACAGTTGTATAATTACAACACACCCCATATTCCATTTTATTAGGTAACAATAAAAATTAGTCTTCATAACAGTATAAACAACATTCCATTCCACGAAATCAAGTATCTTTTCCTCTTCAATCAAAATACAGTATTATGCCTTATGCCTTTCTTTGGTAGATTGTTATCTCTAACCTTAAAAAAAAATACAGCAAGCCCTGGGAGTGAATTTCAGTGATGCAGTACACCTTCAGCAGGTAACTGGCCCTGGGCTCAATCCCTAGTTGGGGGGGGCAATTAAAATCACAAGGCCATTGGGTTTGACCAAACACCCTCTTCCAGTGTAGGATAGGAAAGGGAAAACCCTAAATTGTAAAGAAAGAAACATCTCAAATTACATGTTTCATCTGAAAAGGATACATTTTCCTTTAAAGCTGGGTAACTGGAAACATTTCTAGATGAGGCAATTCCCAAGCACTTCATGATAGCATTGTTCAATGAACCCAAGATCTACATTTTAAACTAAGTAAAAGGGCTAGCAAGATAGCTCAACCAACTAAGAGCCTGCTTTGGCAAGCACAGGGATCAGGGTTCTATGCGGACTGAATGCCACACCACCTCCACCCCTCCCAGGCATGCTAAGCAGGCAGGGGTGTGGAGGCACACATCTATTAATCCCAGTACCCAGAGGCTGAAAACAGGAGGATCACTGGGAGTCTGAGCTGTGTACAGGAGACCCTGTACCAAATACATAAATGAAGTGGCCCGGGAGATGGCTCAGTGGAATAAGCACTTCCCTGGCAAGCACAAGGGCCTGAGTTCAACCAACCCACCCCCTGATCTACCAAAAAAAAAAAAAGAAAAGAAAAGGAAACAGCCAAGAGAATGAAGAGGCAACCTATAGAATGGGAAAAGGTATTTGCCAGCTACTTTTTGGACAAAGAACTAACAGGTAGAATATATAAAGAGCTAAAAATCATCAGACCCTCCAAAACAAAAGACCCAGTCAAAACATGGACAACTGAAATAAGTAGTCTCTTCACAGAAAAAGTACAAATGAGGGAGCCAGGGAGATGGCTCAGTGGAATAAGTGCTTCCTTGGCAAGTGCATGGGCCTGAGTATAATCCCTGGTTCTGCCAAAACAAAAACAAAAACTACAGATAACCAATAAACATAAAAAAGCTTGACATTTTTGGAAACTGAAGAAATGCAAATTAAAACAACACTGAGATTTCATTTTATTTCCGAATCAATGGCTTTCATCAAGAAATCAAATAATAGGCCAAATGGTTCACATCTACAATTCTAGCACTTGGGAGTCTGATGCAGGAGGAGCACTGCAAGTCTGAGGAAAGCTGAGTTACATAGTAGGACCCTTTCTTAACACCCCTCTTAAAAATAAATCAGATAATAACAATTGCTGGTAAGGCTTTGGGGGAAAAGGGAACCATTTCACATTGTTGGTGGTAACAGAAACTAAACTAAAACAACCACTATGGAAACCAGTAAACAATTGCTTGAGTGGCTTCAAACTTGGCGCAATCCTTCCGCCTGAGGCCAGCCTCGGCTACGGAGTGAGTTCAAGGCCAGCCTGAAATATATAATGAGATCCTGTCTCAAAAGAAAAAAAAAAAAGGTGTGTCATGTACATTTAACAATTCCGCATGACAAATGTAATTATTATGCACTGCAAACATGTACTACTAAAAATTAAAAATTAAAAAACCCAATAAACTCTAAATTAAAATGATACTGAGGGCCAGGGAGATGGCTCAGTGGCATAAACACTTCCCCCGGCAAGCGCAAGGGCCTGAGTTCAATCCCCAGTTCTGCCAAAAAAAAAAAGTACACCTAAAAATTATACTTTCTAGCCAGGCATGGAGGCACATGCCTGTAATCCCAGTACTTGGGAGGCTGAGGCAGGAAGATTGTTGTGAGTTCGAGGCCAGCCTGAGCTACGAAGTGAGCTTGAGGCCAGTCTGAACTGCATAGGGAGACCCTGTCTCAAAAAGACAAAAAAAAAAAAAAAGAAGAAGAAAATGATAAACTGAGGATGGTGGTACACAGTTGTAATCCCAGTGGTCTAGGACCGTGAGGCAGGAGGCTTGCAAGTTTGAGTCGCACCAGTGCAATTTAGCAAGGCACTGTATCAGAAAAAGGGGGGATGAGGATACAGTTTAATGTAAAGGCTCTGGATTCAATCCCCAGTACCACAGGGAAATAATTAATCAAATCACCTAGACATCTGAAATTCCTTTGAATTATTCTGCATTAGAAGTAGCAGTGAGGGCTGGAGAGATAGCTCAGTGGAACAAGCACCTGCCTGGCAAGTCCAGGGTCCTGAGTTCAATCCCCAATACTGCAGGAGAAAGAAAAGTAGCAGTGATAGAACAGAGGAACACTATCATGACTCACTGTTGGTCTTTACTATGTGTTGTGGCTTGGGGTTCTTGAAAGAGGAATAATATAATATAGGACATATTTTATATTGAATGACCCAAGAATCACATACAAAAAGTCCAGAAAATCTCTCCACACACATAAACACTAAAGACTCCAGCTGAGGGCCTAGATCTTAATATCCTGCATGAGTCTAGCTAAAATCCTAGAATTCATAGCAATGCCTCCCACAAGTCCAACTGGAGGCCTAGAGCCCACAGCAAAGTCTCATACAGGCCTGCTTCACAGATCTGTGCTGGAAAGGCCCAAGGGTCAGTGGTGGAAGCTAGGAAGTCTATGCCAGCAGGATGGAGGATCTGTGCTAGCAGGCTGAGGGATCTGAGCTGGAGCCAGGCAGCAATGCTGAAGGTAAGCACCTATGTGACAGGGAAAGCCGCTAATGCGACAAGCTTCTTCATGAAGCTGAACAGTGCACCATCTTCCCCTCTGGAGCCAGGAAGCGATGCTCAACATGAGGACCAGAGCTTCTCCAAAGTTTCATCAGGAAAGCCAGCATGACAAGGTCCTGCAGCAAAAAAGCTCAAGAGAGCTATCACATTCCATCAGTTTCTCCAAGCATCATCCCTAACTTTTTTGGCAGTTTCTCCTATTCTCACTTTTATGCTGCTGGCAGGAACCTTCAGGTGAGCCTCGCACACCCAGCACCATGCTAGTTTAATTCACTTCCCCCTACAATCAGCACTTGGCTTCTTGACCTGCAAACTCTGAGAGAACACCTGTCAAGATGGAGCATGAGCAGTTGACTACTAGTTAGCTATCCACCACACTACATGAGTTCTGTGGTACCAATGAACAAACCATTCAAGACTTGCAGGTGGCATGTACTTGTAATCCCAGCTCTTGGGAGGTTGCAAACAGGGGGATGACTATAGGGAGCGGTCTGCTGTAGTAGTGAGACCCTGAACACCCTGTAGACCCTTCCCTAAAATACTAAACGTAAAAAAAGAAAAAACAAAACAAAAAAATTCATAAGTGAATCCATAAAGATGTTTAAGGCAATGACCAGGCTCTGGTCTACCTGCTACTTATCTTTAGGTCAAGAGTTTCCTTCAAAAAAAAAGAGTTTCCTTCTACCTTCTACTTACAAAAAAACTGCAGACACTTCCATGGGCAAAGAACTGTCCAACCAATAGCTATGAAATCCTTAGGAAGGATACAGCCTCTTTTTTTTTTTTTTTTTTTTTTTGACAGAACCAGGGATTGAACTCAGGCCCTCACACTTGCCAGGGAAATGCTTATTCCACTGAGCCATCTCCCCAGCCCAGGATACAGCCTCTTATCTAGAGGCACAGGAAATTAATGTAGGCACACCAAAGAGAAGATGCAAGTCTTCAGTCCGAAATTCTAAATTCTTTAGTGATTTATTTCGCTTTTTACACAGTTTCAGGCTGAAGATAGTTCAAAATATTTTGATATTTCAGCTTTTCTGCTAGGAGGAGGCTAAGGTGCAACTTTCTTCAGTTGTCCAGAATCCAGGCTCATTCAACACCGTGAGCAAATAAGTGTTGCTCCACCATGGTGGTACCTCCACCATGCCACCCAAGTTCAACCCAAGTGAGATCAAAGTCATGTAGCTGAGGTGTACCGGTGGTAAAGTCAGCAGTATGTCTGCCCTAGCCGCCAAGAGTGGTCTCTGGCGTCTGTCTCCAAAACAGTCGGTGATGACATGCAGGAGGCAATTGATGAGTGGAAGCATCTGAGGATTACAGTGAAACTGACCATTTAGGTTGATGTGGTGCCTTTTCCCTCTGTGCTGATTGTCAAACCCCTCAGGGGGCCACCAAGAGACAGAAAGAAACAGAAAAACATTAAACACAGCAGAAATAACACTTTGGATGAGATTGTCAACTTCTCAACTTTTGGAGATCTTTCTGGAACCATTAAAGAAATCCTGGGGCTGGGGAGATGGCTCAGTGGAATAAGTGCTTCCCTGCCAAGTGCAAGGGCCTGAGTTCAATTCTCAGTTCCACCCCCCAAAAAAAAGAAATCAAGCATCAGAAAATATTTCAATAAAAGATGATCTGGGGTTGGAGAGACAGCTCAGTATAATAAGCGCTTCCTTGGCAAGTGCAAGGGTCTGAGTTCAATCCCTGGTTCTGCCAAAAAGAAAAAAAAATCTGACTGGGGCTGGGGAGATAGCTTGGTGGTCCAAGCACCTGCCTGGTAAGCACGAGGACCTGGGTTCGATCCCTGGTGCTGCTTGCCATCTGGCCCTGAACCCCAGGTATGCTACGCTGGCTCCAAAACCAGGCATGGTGGTGCATACCTGTAATCCAAGCACTGGGGTGGCTGAGACAGGAGAATCACTGCAACTCTGAGCTGTGTAGTGAGACCCTATAACAAATAAATATTTAAAGAATTAAAAAAAAATGATCTGACACTGGGCATGGTGGCGCACACCTATAATCCCAGCTGTTGGGAGGCTGTAGACAGATTACTAGGAGTCCGCCCTAGGGTTTTTTTTTTTTTTTGTCTTTTTGAGACAGGGTCTCACTATGCAGTACAGGCTGGCCTTAAGCTCACTTTGTAGGTCAGGCTGGTCTCGAACTCACAACAATCCTCCTGCCTCAGCCTCCCAAATGCTGGGATTACAGGCATGCACCACCATGCCCGGCGAGGAGTCCGATCTAGAGACCCTGAACACCCTGTAGACCCTTCCCTAAAATACAAAAAAAAAAAAAAAGGTCTGACAGAAAAACTTTTTGAATATCATTCCAGGACATACTTGGATTGGAAGAATGAGCAAAGGCTTCCCTCTCATCTCAGTCCCTACGTCCCCAGGTAGTGTCTAGCCAAGCAGGTAACACTGAGCTAGGTTCCCAGCATTGCCCCCACCTCCACTCATTCGTGAGTCAGAGTTGGGCAGGATGTTCAGGGTTGCTGGGCTGCCTCCGCATTCAGAGTAGTTGGGATGACAGGCTTGCGCCAGCACACCCAGCTTTCCTCCATCTTGACAGGCGTTTTCCGAGAGTTTGCAGGTCAAGAAGCCAAGTGCTGATTGTAGGGGGAAGTGAACCCTATTGGTCTTTGAGCTCTGACATCTTTATTTCTTTTCACCACATCTTTAAAGACTATTGGTGCTGAGGAGAGGAAAAGATATCCTCATTGGGCAGAGCTCAGGAGGGTGTGCTCCCCGTTGCCTTTCTACTTTTTGTTTTGCAGAAAGCCACCTTTTAAATGAATCCCTTACTCTTTCACTGTTTGATTTAAAAACAACAACAAAAACAACAACAACCCTTTTCATCTTCACTATAGATATTACAGCTGGCGATATTTTTTGCCTTAGCAGCTACCAAATAAAAATTCGTCTTTTCCAAACTCACTGGTTAGTATTGATTTCTAGACGTTTTCCCCAGCCCCGAAAGGTTTTAAGCCTAATTTCCTTAACTGTGGCTAGTTCCCCAATCCAGGGCACCAGGTTCTTTCTGGAATAGCATCTTCAAACATCTGGAAAGCCAGTGCTGCGGCGTCAACTCATGCTTTCAGCTTCGCTTAACCCTTGGAGCCATTTTTCAGCAGGGCGGCGGCGGCGGCGGCGGCGGCGGCGGCGGCGGCGGCGGCGGAGCGGAACGGCACGGCGCGGCCCCAGGACTGCCCGTCTCTCCGCTCCCTCCCCGGGAGCCAGCGCTCAGGCTGCAAAATGGGTTGGAAGCCCATAGATTTGTGGTAACTTGCTGCATAGTATCTGAAAGGTAATACACAACTAGTTTTGCTATTCAAGTGGCAAAGTTTGGGACTGAAGTTTAGGAAGTGGCTGGTTCTAAAATGGGTTGCTGTGGTGGCGCAGGCCTGTAATTCCAGCACTTGGGAGGCTGAGGCAGGAGGATTGTTGTGAGTTCGAGACCAGCCTGAGCTACAAAGTGAGTTTAAGGCTAGCCTGAACTGCATAGTGAGACCCTGTCTCAAAAAGAGACCAAAAAAAAAAAAAAAAAAAAAAAAAAATGGGTTGCTGCAGGCTAAAAGCAGCAAAACCTGAAATTAGTCTAAAAGAAAAGAAACACTAAATAAAGTACCTCCTTCAGAGCCCAGGTGGAGCCTTCTTCATGAACCCCTTCAGCCTCAGGGAACTGCTCTTACCCGCCCCCCATACTTAGAAACTAAAGTATTTTATTACCTACCTAATCCCCCCCTCCCGCATTGCTCTCCTAGGGTTTTTTGCGCCTACCCAACTGGGTTCAAGTTCATTGAGTAGAAAGATCTTGTCGTATTCATTTTTTTTTTTTTTTTTTTTGGCAGAACCGGGAATTGAACTCAGCCCCTTGCCAGGGAAGGGGTTATCCCACTGAGCCGTCTCCCGGGCCCCTAGTGTTCATTTTATGTGCCCCCCCCACTGAGCACATTGAAATTCTAGTAAATGTTACT
Organism: Ctenomys sociabilis; assembly: GCA_004027165.1. Lineage (NCBI taxonomy): Eukaryota > Metazoa > Chordata > Mammalia > Rodentia > Ctenomyidae > Ctenomys > Ctenomys sociabilis. The sequence continues at coordinate 25,545 of PVKA01025580.1, read as the reverse complement.
TGATTGGCTTGCCTGATGAATTAAAGTCCTTCCAATTAAACCTTCCCAGTGCTGATAATGAAAGTACTTGGAATGGGTTTCTGAAGGGTTTCTCTTGAGTCACTGTGAGACCCACCCTTCAGTTTCCTATAGCAACACTGCATCAAAATGGTCTGTGGCTATTCTCTCAGGAAAAGGAAACTTAGACTACCAACACCTGTGAGCTAAACTGCCCACCCAGGAGTATATCTGGCATTTATCAAGAGTTTTACTTAATTAGCGCCCACTAATCAGTAAGGCCCAGCCATCTGCCAGTGGATCTGAGCCATCTGCTTTTAAAAGTTGCAAACTGTCACACATCGTGGGACAGTTAAGTGTATGTGTCTGTGTGGGGTGTTAAATCAGAGGGTGGTGCCCAATTTCCAAAAAACTTTGTCTAGTGAGCTTCATTTTCTTCACTGCCTGATGTAACTCCTGATTATGGGATGGAAGAAATTAGCAACATTCTTAATTTTTCTCTGTGCTCATATACATACTTTAGTTTGTTGTTTGTATCCAAGACATTGAGCAGAATTTGAGGATTTAGGTTTCTAAAAAAATGAAATCAAGGGGCTAGCTGGTAGAAACTTTTTGAAATTCATTGACTTCTTTTCTTAGATCAAGGACCTTTTGATTCAAATGTTTATTTTTTTGGCGGAACCAGGGATTGAACTCAGGCTCTTGCACTTGCCAAAGAAGCACTTATTCCACTGGGCCATCTCCCTGGCCCCTGTCAAGGACCTTTTGAAATAAAGTCTGTGAGAGATCCAACTTAGCTGTAGTAATTTTTTGCTGATGTGGCAAGCTACTTTAAGCCAATTGAGAAGACATAAATTAATAAAAATGTAACAAAATGTTTCAACACTGGATTTGAAACTGCAGGAGGATTTGGAGATCTGATTTGTCAAAGGAAGGTAATTAATTCGTGATAATCTAGACGTGTGGTTTAGGCAGAAGGCAAGTGATTTCATTTACCATTGTCGATTTGAGATCAATGGAATCGCTGATTGTTAGGATCTGCAGAGCTGTTTGGTGGGAAGGAAGTCATATCTCAGGAAAGTCACCAATTTTGACGAAAATGAATAGCATGTCTCTGAGTTACTGCTCTATTACTGTGCAAATAACTTTTTTATTTGATCGAGAAAAAAAGATAAAGTTTTGAAAAAGGTTAGTGGGACAGTTACAATAACTCATACATTGCACAGGTTAGTAGAACAGTTACAATAGTTGATGAAATGTGTATTGTGAACTTTCTTGAATAGAAAAAGCGATTTTGAAATTTTAGGGTATATGGCTCAGATCGGACGCATCTGTGTTCATTTAACCCATCAAAGTATCAGTCTTTTTTAATGACGTGCTTAAATCAATGGATGGAGTCGGAATGAAGACGTCCCTTCTCCCCCTCCCTCTTCGTTTCAAACAGTTCCGCCCTTGAAATGCAATCGTTTGAATTTACACATTCAGATTTGAGCCTTCAGCCCGAGTAACTATCCATTGTTGTACGAATACAGTTGATTGAACTTTTTTTACAAACGCCGACGGTATTTTGGTTAACATTGACATTGTTGACTAGGTAACAAGGAGACTTACACTTTAACAGTGGCAAAAATGTACCCGATGATGTGTTTGTTTGACCCTTCCGTCTAACTTCAAGAACTTGGACACTGCTTCTTCACAGAGTACCCTAAATGGGAGTCAGGTTGACAAGGTTGTCGCAGGCGCCCTCCACACAATCTTGTTTGTCGCAATGGGTCCCGCGCGGAAGGTTACCGACGAAGTAGAGATTTTGATTACAGTCATTTTGTAGGTAGATAATCGTGCTTCCTCCGCGAGGGCACTTGATTGTAACAGAAAGTAGTTCCGGCCCATGTTGTTTCGGCCGTGGAACCATAGCCGCCATTTCAAGACTGGGAGTGAGAGGTTGATGGCCAGCCAGAATTTCTAGGGTTCGAGGCTTGTCACTACTGCCGCCGCTTAAACCTTCCAAAATACTGATAAGGCTGCAGCCCTCTTTCTACTACCTCCAGATACATTATTGCCAGTAGTGGCGGCAGTGGAATTAATTACCCTATTTTTTGCTCTCCCTCAAGAAGCTCCAGATGGCGTCTTCCGTGGGCAACGTGGCCGACAGCACAGGTACCAGTGTCCGGTTCTACTTTAGCAGACGTCCCTTAGGGGTCTGGCGCCGTCCTGTACCTCTCATCACTCCTTCCCTTCTCTCTAACCATCCCCGTTACATCGTGGTCTACTGGCATCTGATCGAGTTTTCGCTGTCGTCTATTACTCAAGTGTTTCCAATTTCTTCCTTGCTTGTTGCTTCTTTAGTTTTTTTTTTTTTTTTTTAATCCCATAAATATTTTAGCCTTTTACTTTTGGAACGCTCCTGCTACACGTGCGCGCTTAGAATATCTTGGAATGGAATTGGAATGCCTGTCCTTTTGGTCTCCTTGCACCCCTTTCTTCCTGAATTCCACTCTTCAGCCTCTCCTTCCCCCTCCAGTCCCGTTCTAGCCCTGTCCCCCAAGCCACATTAGGTCCTTTGCTGCCAGCCTAGGGCGGGGGTGCCATTTCGATGTATTCATATTCTCACTTAACGTCACGCAAGACTAGCAGACGCTCGTCTATTGCTGCAAGTAAGCTTGAGAGGATACGTTGGAAGCACCTCCAGGGGAGCGTTCTTTCGATCGAGCGGTTCTAGTTTAGATCGGAATTTTCCAGGGGTTCCCTTTGCCGTCGCCAAATTCCACCCGCTGCCCCCACGCCGCGTTCCCCACCCAGTGGTCTCACCCACCCGCCCGCGGGGAGCCACACCCTTTCCTTTGCAAGGTCGCCAGCCTTTTGGCCCACTTCCTATCCTTGGGGGGAACCACCCCGCTGCAATTGTTTCCCCTTTGACCACCTTGCCCGCCCGATTCTTGCTTTGTGTTACTTTTTCATGTATTCCTCCGCCGCCGCCGCCGCCGCCGCCGCCGCCGCCGCCTCTGGGTCTTCCATCCTCATTCTTCAGCCCAGTGTCTCTTTATTCATAGGGTGTGTATTTTATTTTTTTCTTTTTAAGTTTCCATCCTTGCTTGAAGAGTTTGTAAAGCAACTGGAGTGTAGCTGCACAAGTGCAAGGCGGTTGTCCTTTTCGATTACTCAGTCTTGAGCATTTGGTCCCCAAAATAAGAAAACCAAATTATAGGCGTGCCCTTTGACTTCCTTTCCTTGGTGAGGCTATTTGGGGCGAAAGGGGTTACGGAATTGGGCGGCGGTTCTAAGGTTTCCCACGAGGTGATTGTTTTTGGGAGGTATGCTTTCACAGTTAAATGTGTCAGAGATTTTACTTTTTTTGATATTGCATAATAAGTAACAGGTGAATCTTCTATAAATATCTTATCGGTAATTGTAGGGAGTGGGATTCATAATTATTCCGTTCTCTCCCCACTTACCTACTGTCATTTGCAAAGATTGAATAGTCTATATTAGACTATGAGCTAGCTTGTTCTTGTCTGCCTGTATTATTTTTTAGGAAGTGGTCGGGTATTAAAATAGAAGATAAGCAGCTCCGAAAAGTGACAGTCTGTTAGTTTGAGAAGCTAGGAAGTTCTAGACACGTGTAAAATGTAATTTTCTAGTTTCTGTTAGAGATACAGCCTTTCCCACCCTTGGAGGAGTCTTTCCACTCTTCGTTGTGGTCAGCTTGTGCCATCAGCCAGGACATTTACTTCTGTTTCCTCAGTTTCCAGAACACTACTCAGCTTTAATGATGGGGAAACTAGGCTCGGATTTGAGTCTTACACGGTGACTTTGGTAAAATTAAGTAATGTATCTGTGGTTTTCCATTCCAATCATCTAGTGAAAACATTGAGGTTGAGTTCTCAATAATGTATCACTGTTTGCTGCTGAGACAGGGACCCCTTCCCCCTTCTTGTTGGCCTTTAACCATACCCATTCTGGATACTTATCTGAATTATGCCATACCCAGCAGTGTTTTTTTTTTTTTTTTTTCCACAACAGTGTTTTTATTTGGTCATTCTTTCGTGCTTTAAGCAATGTTTTTTTTTCTTTTAATTATAGACATTTTCTTTCTTTCT
>PVKA01025580.1:0-21351 GCA_004027165.1 Ctenomys sociabilis | reverse complement strand
TAGTCTGCTTCTGAGTTTGGGATGATAGAGGAGCAATACACCTTTTTTTTTCTCAGGAGATAGAATCTGGCTTTGCAGTTTAGGCTGGCTTTGAATTCAGTGTACAGCTCAGGCGGACTTAAGACTCATGGTAATACTCCTGTCTCAGCTGCCCCTGCTAGGATTACAAGGCATGCACCACCACTTCTGCCTAGGAGCAATAATACACTCTTTGGGTCTTTATTTAAAATATCTGATGACCCTGTTAAATATTTTGGCTCTTGACAAATGAAGTGATTTTTGTTTTATCAGCTCTTTTAAAAATAGCACATTGATTTTTAGGGCTTCTTTCCTTAGACATATCTTTAGTGGCCCCCTTAAAAAAACTGTGAAATAAGTTGGCACCACATTAGGAGACCTTTTTTTTTTTTTTTTCGGGAACGGGGGATTGAACTCAGGCCCTTGTACTAGTCTGGCAGGTGCTTATTCTGCTGAGCTATCTCCCCATCCCCGAGACATTCTTACCATTACCCTAACCCCTACAAACTCAAACTGAAATATGGGACACAGTATTAAGTTTCCCAATAGGAGGATCCTTCAGGATTATTGTACTTTTTTTTTTTTTTTTTAAGGAACTGGGGATTGAACTCAGGCCCTTGCGCTTGCCAGGGAAATGGTTATTCCACTGGGCCATCTCCCCAGCCCCTGTACATTGTTAATGCTTCATGAAGTTTCATGAGGTTTGTAGATTGTTTCATATTTTGTTACAGTCTCATAGCTGATGTATAAGGAACAAAGTTTTTATGAATTTTTATATGCTATCCGTGAGTTACAGTTTTTTAAAAAGAGCATAATGTATTGGGGAAAGAAAACTTCTGTCTGAAAGGAACAGAAGGGGACCCAAGTGGGTTGCCCTGTGGGTTAGAGTTTAAAGGTACAGAATATTTAAAATGTGATCTCACTTGGAAGTAAATATTCTTAAGTGGTTTGGAAATGAAGGTATTAATGGGTAAATTCTAAAGATTTTAATTCTGCACCTTACATTAACTTGGGAGTATAACAAGCAGAACACTCTAGTGCTTTACATAGTTTCAAGCATTTTCATCTTTAAGTTTAATATACCATATTTTTACATTTTTTGTTTGCATTTCTAACTTTTTGTTTTCCCCCCCTCCTTCCCTCAAATGTTTTGATGACTCTCCAGAACCAACGAAACGTATGCTTTCCTTCCAAGGGTTAGCTGAGTTGGCACATCGAGAATATCAGGCAGGAGATTTTGAGGCAGCTGAGAGACACTGTATGCAACTCTGGAGACAAGAGCCAGACAATACTGGTGTGCTTTTATTACTTTCATCTATACACTTCCAGTGTCGAAGACTGGACAGGTAGGAGATGTGGGGGTATCTGCTTTTGGGTGCTGAAAATTAAATCATTTGAACTTGACATTTTTGCAGTACTGGATTTCTACTGAGTACCAATGCACATCTCCTCTTTTGCCCACTTGTGACATGTCCAGCTGTCAGTTTTTCTCCCTTTGCATGGTAGAGGGTATGTTATCAATATGATTAAGGACTTTTTCTAGATCTTGTTCCTATTTGGATCTGCTGCTTTATTAACTATTCAAGTAATAAATTAAGCATGTACAATAGAGCATCCAGTCTTATTTTTATGTATTTATTTTGTATGTATTTTAGTACAGGGACTCACTACAGGGACTCTACTGATCTTCCTGTTTTCAATCTCCCCTTCCTGTGTGCCCACCATGCCCAGTCTCAGCATGCTCTGGGGGCGTGGCACCTGCTGGGGATCAAACTTTTGTCCCTGTGCCTGTCTTAGTAGGCACTTTAGTCTTCTGAGCTATTTATTTGGCCTATTTGGCTGGCTCTCCAGGCTTTTATAAGACCTGTCAGCTTGAGGGACTGAAATGCTCAGAGATACTGGTGTGTATGAGGTGCATATGTGGTTTAAGTTGGAAATACCATTAGAAGTTATAACAAAGTGTTTTTAGCTGATCAGCTGAATCAGTTAAAAAAGAAGAGATTGTTTGTATTTTGTGGCTTTTTTTTTTTCTTTTATGGTTCCAGTAATGAAATTCAGGTTCTCAAGCATTCTAAGCAGGCACTACACTGCTGAGCAACATTCCTTGCCCTGTCTTTTTTTTGTGTGTGTGTTTTTGAGATAGGATCTCTTGTAGTTCAGGCTGGCCTTGGGCTCACTTTGTAGCCCAGGCTGATCTCAACTTTTCATTATCCTTCTGCCTCAGCCTCCCCAGTGCTGGGATTACAGGCGTGTACCACCATGCCCAACTTATCTTTTTAAAAATTTTTTAATGTTTTTTTAAATTGGGGAGTGAGCCAAGAGCCTTGCACTGAGTGCCATCCCCCCTTTTGTTATTTATGTATTTGGCAAACCGGAGATTGAATTCAGGCCCTTACATTCAGGCCCTTGTGCTTGTCAGGGAAGCGCTTATTCCACTGAGCCATCTCCCTGGCACCCCTTTTGTTGTTCTGAGACAGACAGGATTTCATTAAATTGATAAACTGCCTAGATTGGGCTCAAATTTGTGATCATTCTGCCTCAGTGTCCCAGAGTGCTGGGATTACAGGTGCATACCACCACACCTGGCTTCTTTCTGGAATATTGAGACATTTAAAGAGGTATATCACTAAATCTTAGCAAATGGAAAATGAAATTCATGCACGTAGTGTTCTATTTATTTATTTATGTATTTATTTATGGAACCGGGGATTGAACTCAGGCCCTTGTGCTTGCCAGGCAAGCGCTTATTCTACTGAGCTATCTCCCTGGCCCAGTATTTTCATTCTTGATCTTTTTAGAGTGTCAGTATGCAGCTGGGATTCATAGTGATCCTCTTGTTTGCAGCCTCCCTAGCATTGGGATTACAGGCCTGCTGGGATTATAGTTGTACACCACCACGCCCATGGGGTGGAGCGGCATGCAACTTGGCATGCACTACTGGAGATCAACCCTGTCCTGTGCTTGCATAAGCAGGCACTTAGTCTGCTGAGCTACCTCACTGGCCCTTCCATTCTTTTTTTCTTTTCTTTTCTTTTTTTTGTGGAACCAGGGATTGAACTCAGGCCTTTGCACTTGGCAGGCAAGCACTTATTCTACTGAGCTATCTCCCTGCCCCCCTCCCCCCTTTTTGGTGGAACCAGGGATTCAACTCAGGCCCTTGTGCTTGCCAGGGAAGCACTTACTCCACTGAGCCATCTCCCCAGCCCCGCCCTTCCATTCTTGATAGTAATTTACAGTGTGTCAGCCTGAAGAGATCCTGTTTTAAAAAGACAAAAAAAATTTTTACAGTGTGGCAATTTGGTACTAAGACTAGTAAGAATTTTATTTCATGAGGGCAAAAAATCTTTCTAATTTGAAATGTGGCATATCCTCACTTGTGGAAAACCTTTGATTTACAAAAAACTTTGATTTATAAAATTTTCCCTGTTAGTTAAAAGATAGTGTGCTGTAACACAATTACTAATAGCATAGGCTCTTCAGAAAATATTGCAGTTGCATATGGGCCATGCCTTCTTTTTGATAACATGTATACCCATGTATCAACACTTTTAACTTTTTCAGATCTGCTCACTTTAGTACCCTGGCGATTAAACAGAATCCCCTTCTGGCAGAAGCCTATTCGAATTTGGGGAATGTATACAAGGAAAGAGGGCAGTTGCAGGAAGCAATTGAACATTATCGGCATGCATTACGTCTCAAACCTGATTTCATCGATGGTTATATTAACCTGGCAGCTGCATTGGTAGCAGCCGGTGACATGGAAGGAGCAGTACAAGCTTATGTCTCTGCCCTTCAGTACAATCCTGTAAGTAAAATTTTAATGGTTATTTTCTTTTCATAGAAACCCCTAAAGAAACAGTTTGGTACTTCACTTTGCAATGTTCATGCATTGGATAAACCTCATTGGCCGTGGTACTGCCACTGTACAAAGCTGGTACTTTTACTGCAAAAGATTTTTGTGTGGAATAAAGTCAAGAGTTAAGAAATGTTTATGTACTTAAAATGGTGAAATTGATTTGACCTAATCTGCATGATGCTAAAAAAAAATTGTTTTAATCTGGGTTTCATAGTATATGCTTGTTTTTCCACCATTTGGGAATCTGAGGCAGAGGGATTATGATTTTGAGGTTAGTTTGGGCTATGTAATGAGATCCTGTCTCAGTAAACCAAGTGTGAGAGTTACGTTAAAAAAGCATCAAGAACTTCCTGTTGATTTTTTTTTTAAACACCTGTAAGGACAAGACACCTGATACTGTTTCTTGGGGTGGGCTGTCTTTTTTTCCCCTGCTTTGTCAGCTCTCCCTTTCCCTTTCCCTTTCCCTTTCCCTTTTCCCTCTCCCTCCCTCCTTCCCTCTCCCTCCCTCCTTCCCCCTCCCTCCCTCTCCATCTTTTCCTCTCCTCCTCTCTTTTCTTTCTTTGTGGAACCAGGAATTGAATGCAGGCTCTTGTGATTGCCAGGCAAGCACTTACTATCTCCCCAGCCCTCCTTTCCTTCTTTCTTCCTCTCCATCACCCTCGGCCCGCTCTTTCTCCCTCTCCTCCCTCTTCCTCACCCTCTCCCTCTCCTCTTTCTCTTTCTTTTGTGCAGGGTTTTACTATGCAGTTTAAACTCTGTTGATCCTCCTGCTTTCAGCCTCCCCAGCACTGGGATTACAGGTGTGCCACACCACTCTTGACTTAGTTGCTTGCTCAGCAGGCCTGGGGGCAAAGCAGGCAGGGGAGGGTGTAGGGGAGGGCTGGTGCCAGCAGTGCATGTGGTACCAAGGATCTAACTAAGCAGGCACTTAGTCTGCTGAGCTATCTTGCTTGCCCTTTGGGGTTCTTTTTTGATAGTTGTTTGCAAAAGATAATTGATTTTTCAAGGAATATTATAAGATATGTGTGATACAGAAGATATGCCAATATGTAGATTAGTAACATAAAAATTAGACTATAAAGCTTGTTCCTAAACATCCATTCTATTTCCTCCCCCTCTTTTTCCTCCCAGTAGTGAGGTTTGAGTCTCCAGGGCCTTTGTCCTGAGCTGCCTTTTATTTTTTGAAACAGAATACCTAAATCATTCAGGCTGGGCTTGAATTTATTATCCTCCTTCCTTACTCTACCAGTAGTACTTTGATTACAGGTGCCACCACTTGTAATGCTACCCTTCACTAAGGTTTTATTGTTCGCTTTTCATTTTTTGGGGTCACTTTCTCACTATGTAGTTGGCTTTAAATTCACTATGTAGCCTAGGCTGGCCTCAAATCTTAAAGTAATCTTCCTGCCTCAGCCTCCCAGGTGTTGGGATTACAGTTGTTTGATCTTGAAGATGATATCCATCTTAAAATATCTGTTTTTGAATCCATTTGTTGTCTTTTGAATAGAGAAAGTAATTTCTTACATGTTCTTTGACAGATTACCTCTGTGTGTGTGTATAAAATTTCAATTTTATAATTTTTATTGAAGTACCTCAGGTTACAACAGAAAGTGGTTAGCCTTGTATGTATTACAGCTAGGGCTTGGACCTCAAGTCTTGATGTTCACCTGTGCCCCCAGTTGGCACAGTACAGTAAGTTCTTTCCCTTTATTTAATTTATTTATTTATTTGTTACTGGAAATTGAGCTCAGGACTCTGTGATTGTCAGGCAGGGGCTGTGCCACTGAGCTTATATCCCCACCTCTCTCTTTTTAACCAGGCTTGGTTCTACACTTGAGTTGTTGCTCGAGTGTAAGTGCCCTTTCTCACACAACTGTGGTCTTCACCAGTTTTTTACTCTGATCACTGTGGCTCAGGTTTTTATTTGCATATGTGTACAGTAGAGTAGTCATTGCCGATGACAGTATACAAAAGCATAAACATATCTTGAGATGTGAAAAGTAAGGTGGGTGACAGAACCATACTATTTAAAATATTTAACCTGAGGGGCTGGGAGATGGCTCAGTGGAATAAGTGCTTCCCTGGCAAGCCCAATGAATGGCCTGAGTTCGATCTGTGTTCCGAAAAAAAAAAAAAAAAAAAAAAGTTAATATCTAACCTCTTTACAGGAAGCTTATTATGCCCCTACCAAGGAAGCAAGGTAGTGCTAAAATCATGAGATTATTATTATTTTTTGTCCTTTTGAGACAGGGTCTCACTATGCATTTCAGGCTGGCCTTGAGCTCATTTTGTGCCCCAGGCTGGTCTCAAACTAGCAATGATCCTCCTGCCTCAGCCTTCGAGTGCTGGGATTACAGGCATGTGCTACCCGCCCAGCTATGGGATTATCTCTTGATGGCATTGAACAATTATGTGTTCCATTATGGATCTATGTCCGGTAGAAGTTGCTACTTTAGTTCTCTGTTCTTATCAGTGTGAATGAAAATGAGATTGTATAAACACCTTTGATTTCATCTAAATATACTATGGTGATGATGTTTCAGTTTAATATCTAACCTTTTTGTGATATCTAGTCTTAACTAGGTTTAAATTTAAATGTTGCATTTTTTTCTTTTTTGAGATAGGGTCTCGCTGTGTTGTTTAGACTGTCTTTGAACTTGTTTATGTAGCCAGGCTGGCCTAGAACTCAGAGTGATTCTTCTGTCTCTTTGGCTTCCCAAGTGCTGGGATTACAGGTGTGTACCACCACACCTGGCCATTACATTGTGTTCTTAAACCTAAGAACCTTAAACCTGTGCTTAAGTGTTTCATTAGTACACTGAGGACTTGAATTACAGATTCATTTGGCATTCTGTGAAAAAGTTAAAAGCCAAGAGTGGTGGTATGTTTTTGTAATCTCAGCACTCCAGAGGGTGAGGCAGAAGGATTGCCTTGAGTTCCAGGCCAGCCTGGTCTACATAGTGGGACTCTGTCTTAAAAAAAGTTAAGCTCAAGTTATTTTGGCTTTGCAGGAGTGACAAATTAAAATGTTAAGGTAATTTTACCTATTTTCAGAATAACTTTTACATTGATAGATGTGTCAATTTGGGTGTTTATATCACTTGATTAAGTTTTATGACATTTAAGATGTAGAAGTTTCATTTTTATGTTCTCAATTTTTTTGGCAACATTTAATGGTTTAATAGTTTTGGTAAAATTATACCTCATTTGAATGTGCTACTGCATTCGGTATTCTTTCATGTGGTGGTAATTCTTTTTGTGAATTGCCCATACCTAGCAGTCCCTTTTGTGAATTGTGAGTTAAATTGTCCTTTGTATGTTGAGTGTCACCCTGAGTTGCTCTAATCACATCATTTTCTTTTTGTTTTTCTTTTATTTGTATTTGGTATAGGGTCTGCAGAATCTCACTACACATACCTGACTCAGTGATTCTCCTGTTTTCAGCCTCCCAAGTGTTGAGGTTACGGGTGTGTGCCACCATGCCCAGTCACTGTCTCAGCATGCTGGGGGAGGGAAGCAGCACAGCACACCAGGATTTCCAGCCCCTGTGCTCTGCCTAAGCAGGGGCTTTAGTTCACTGAGCTATCTGGCTGGCCCTCTTAATCACATCATTTTCTGAACCCATGAAATAGGGTAGGGTATTGCCATGTGGCCTTGAGCTCATTATATATCTCTGGCTGGCCTTGAAGTTGTGGCAATCCTCTTGTCTCAGCCACTTGGGAAAGTGGTGGTATTACAGGCATGTGCCACCACACCCAGCAACCTATGGGTTGTTGAAGCATTGCTTCTGCTTTGATGGTAGATGCACAGTGCTGAGAGTTACTGGCTTACACCATGTGTTATTGTCATGGTATTTACTGTTGGTGTGAGCCTCACTTAATTCAGCTGAATCATAGAAACTTCTCTATTCTGCTTTTTTGTTAAAGTTGTCTTGCAAATGTTGCATTTAGATATTTTGAGTGCTTATTATGTACAAATGCTTGACTAGAAACTGGGGAGATGTGTTATAGAGGAAAAAAGTTGCAGTCCTGAGATGGTCCTGACCCATAAGAAAAAAGATGTAAGCTCCTTGAGTGATTATTATTGGAGAGTATTAATCAGAAGATGTCCTCAAGTGGGTGCTTATAACCTAAGCATTCTGTAGGAAGGTAAATAGCAAGTAGACTTTCTTGCCTGAAGTGGTGAGTCAAGTAGTAACAAGAAGTGAGTATAGTAGAGCAGAGTCAATTGGAAGATTTCAAAAGAATAGAGAGGCTGAGGAGTTTTAATTTAATTTGAGAGGCAATTGAGAACTACTGTAGGTTTTTATCGACTTTGCTTTACCGTGTGTGTGTGTGTGTGTGTGTGTGTGTAGAGATATTTGACGGGGCAAGGGTTGGGACTCTAGGAGGAAAGTCAGGAAGCAGTTGCTATCTGTAGTGATAGTTACATAGGGAGATCTTAGTTCTAATTCCTTACCTATATTCAGACTATTTTGCTTTGTTTAGAATGTCTTTCTCTTTTGTAAAACTCTTACTCATCTTTCTGTTTCTGCTTAAATTCTTGTCTTTTTGAGACAGGGTCTCACTATGCAGTTCAGGCTAGCCTTAAGCTCACTTTGTAGCTCAGGCTGGTCTGGAACTCACAAGAATCCTCCTGCCTCAGCCTCCCGAATGCTGGGATTACAGGCCTGCGCCACCATGCACGGCTTTTTTAGGGTAATCTTGAAGATGTTTTACTATCCCCCTACTTTTTGTTTTTTTGTAGTACTGGGAATTGAACCGTGGGCCTTTATGCTGAGCTATATATACCCCGAGCCTTTTATTTAAATTTTTTTTTTTTTTTTGTATTTTAGGGCAGGGCCTACAGGGTCTTACTGCATAGATCAGACTACTGACCCTCCTGTTTATAGCCTCCCACGATCTGGGATTACAGGGGCACACTACCACACCCAGTCTCAATCTCCCTCTCAGCCTCCCTGGGGGTGGGGCTGGCATGGCAGACCCAGGGATCAAACTCCTGGCCCTGCATCTGCCTGAGCAGGCACTTTAATCCACTCAGCTATTTGGCCAGTCCCTGCCTTTTATTTTAAATTTAGATTTTTGAGATTAGGTGTGGGTTGCTCAGATGCCTGGCTCCTGTCTTGGTTCCCAGGGTGCTGGGATTATAGGTGTTGTATCACATTTGGCAAAAGATATTTTTGTTTTTCAAGGACATTGTATTATCTTGATTTAGCATGCTGCAATGGATCAAGGTGATAGAACTAAATATAGCTAAATACTTCTGTCAGGATTTAGAAGATAATCCATCCAAAAGTTTCTAGAAATTAGAAGGTAAAGTTGTACAACAGTTCGCTAAAATATATAGCCATTGTAATCTCTGGTATTATTGCTAGATTTTAATTATTATGGCCCCCAAAAGGCCAAAAGTTAAATCCAAAGATGTGTAGCCACAATTAACAAGTAGAAGGAGATTGCTTCAACATATTAGATTAGTCAGGGTCTACCAGCACAGAAGGGTAACTTACCCATAAAATTTGGGGGTTGGGTTTAAAACTGTCCAACATACATAGCAAGGTAGAGAATTCAAAGTAGATAGCAAGAGCATATGTAAGGTTCAAAAGTTCTTAGACTAATTAGAGGATTGATAAATCTATAATAAGATTGATTATACCTATGGTATTTTGAAAATTTTGGCCTAAAATTAGTTTTTTACCATAGGTCATGGGGTGCATGAGTGATCCTTATCTTTGTACTGGGGATTTAAGTAGGCCTTTGCTCTGAGCCACATCCCAGTAGGGTCTTGCCAAATTGCCCAGGCTGTCTTTATTTTTTTTGTGGAACTGGGGTTTGAACTCAGGCCCTTGTGCGCGCATTCCACATCTCCCTGGCCCTGCCCAGGCTGTCAAGAGTAGTTTGTAATCCTGCTGAAGCCTCTCAGTATGCTGGGGTTACAGAGTGCTGCACCACCACACTCAGCCACAGGTGTTTTGTGGCTGCTTATACTTTATTGGCAGACTTACTGGATAATAATCACAGGATTACAAAAGCCATTTATCAGTAACATTGATCAACTGATTCTAGAGACTGTAACTGTTGTAGAGAGAATAATATGAGTAATGACTCAGGCACAGTTGACAAAATTGTTCTTTGTAGGACTTAATTTAAGATTTTTTTTTCTCCCATGGAAGTTTGGAATCTTAGGCATGCTTTATTTTGCCATTATCTCTGATTGTTGACTGATAGATTCTACTGACAAAAGCAAGCTAAGGCAAATAAAAATTCAAAGGCACTGTTGTGATGAGTGTCTCATACTGATGAACTGACTGGTGACTCAGAGGACTAGCAACCCAATTGAACTGCTAATAAAAAGAAGAGTCAACTGCTTTTCATTATTCACCCACTCGACTCTGGTGGTACTTAATACTAATGAGTAATCTAGTGGTAGATGTCAGGATTGAGACTATGGTTGGACTGTAATCCTTCTACCTAACAGTGAGATGAATTCAAGGTTTCTAATGCCTGAGAGCCAAAGGTTACATTTGTTGATAGCTAATAGCTTGCTAAGTACAGAATTGTTTTACCCGCAATGGAAAATTTTTGATCCTTGATGCAGAAGTGATTCATCATAACCTTGAATGAAACAGCTCAATAAATATTCTTTTTTTTTTAAACATTTGAAGAGGAGAGAGGCTCTTGTAAGGTCCCATAGTCACTTGTCTGAAGCTGATGGGGCCAAATGCATTTCAAACTTCAGAATTTTTAGTGTTGTAGAAAACAATGCTGTGTATTATTAGACTTAGGGGCTGGAGCAGCATATTAGAGTAAAACATTTACTACAGCAAAAGAAATGAATGTTTGTTCTAAGAAAGAGAAATGAATTTTATGAATGGTGTCCTGTTATTTGGGTTTGGTTTAATCAAGTGAGTGAGGTTTTGGAACTTTTGGGATTCAGAATTGAAGATGAGGGAGGTGGTCACACACTTGTTTGTCAAGCAGAATTGTTGATGGACAATAAAATGACAGGGGCTAGATGCACAGAAATGATTTCAAGGGACTTTTGATCAACAAAGTGGAGTATAATTAATGTTAGTATTTCTGGCCTTCTAGGATTTGTACTGTGTTCGTAGTGACCTGGGGAACCTGCTCAAAGCCCTGGGTCGCTTGGAAGAAGCCAAGGTAGGTGTTTGATAGAGCACATTTAAACATCAGTGTTATGAAAACTTGTACTTTTTGCCAAATTTTCAACTCTTCATTGAGATATCTTCACAAAACAGTCCTATGAAACTGAGGAACTTTTGCCTTAACTTGCCTCAGACTAGAGCAGGACCAGGCTTTGGCATATATGTTCTAAATCTGGGGGTAAAAGTAAGATCCTGAACATTGTGGAGCTTTTCTGCCTAGCTAGGTCATCTTTATAACAATGGGCTCCATCATGATCTTATGTGGGAATAAGTAACATTCCTTCAAATCTGAGGCTTGCCTGCTGGTGACAAACAAGCAGAGCATCTCTGTTTTGGCTCTTGAGTCTTGACTCCTATATGATGCAGGTGCCATTGAAAATGCTGCTCTTCTAAGTCCTTTGTGGCTTGTAAGTGGAGAAGAATTTCATCCAAATGTTACCCTGTAATACTGGCATTTAAGTCTTATTTTAACCTTCCTCCCTTCATCCTCCTCACCCTTTTTACAGTGGAAGAAAGGCTGTTAAAATGATTGCAAATGAATAATTGGAATATCCTATCCTTTGTCCCCACTCCCTCCCTAAGTTCCTTTTCCTCTTTTCCACTCCTATTGTCTACCTTCTTTTCTTCCTCACTTCCTTTTATTCCTCCCCACCCTACTTCCTTAAAAAAAGTCAGAAGGACAAAGCTGGTTTGTTTGGGAAATGGACTGATCGAAAGAAAACTTGCCAAAGTGGAAAGGTGGCTTTTAGCATTCTGTGTTTCCAAATAAATAATTTGAATACCAGGTTGGGATAATTAAAGTTTTTGGTATCATTTACAAATAAATTTATAAATTCAATTGTCTTGTTACAAGCCACCTTACGCAACCGCGCTGCAGGGGTGAGGAGTGGGGAGAGACCAGAATGCTTCTGAAACTCCCACCTGTTGCTCTGAGCCCCACGCGCATGCTAATGCGTGGAGTGTATGTGCAGCGTAGCTGTCTGTTTGCTTCATTCAGGGAGGAAGACGGCTTTTCAGCACCATCTACTGTTCAAAGGCACTAGTTTGAAGTGCATCGCTCATAAATTCTGCTGATATTTTGGATTAACCTTATGTAGGTTTCCGGCTAATGAATTGTAATTGATTTAAATTTTAGCTGATAAATCTAATTGGTAATTTATAGAACAAATATTTGATAAGCTCCTATTAATTGTTACCCCACCAAGCGGACAGCTAACATGAATTGCACTTCACCGCAGCTTTAGAGATTGGTTTAGGCTGAGACATTGCGCCTGCCTTAGGTTGCTGACTTCTTTATTTCAGAGCTCTGGAGAACACCTAGTTTGAAAAAATGTTACTCTGGTTTTTGTGAGAACTTAGTAAACAAGAAAATATTCTTGAGTGAAATGCAACGTATTTCTTTTGTCATCAGTGCATTTGAAAATTCAAGCCAGCATATTCCTAATAGATGGAAGTAAAATTAAGTTGTCTTTATAAAAATTGAAGAGCCTTTCTTCCAGCACAAATCCCTGCTGTATGCAATAGCCCTGATTAACCCTCTCCCTTGTGCATGTTTCCCATGTTACAGACTTGAGACTGTCCTCATTCCCATATGTAATAGACATCCAAAGAATTTCAATTGCTTTGTTGAACTTTTACTAATGATCTTGTTTTTATTTTCTCTCTTGTTTTTGGTTTTTCACCATTGATATTGTATTTAGAAGGTTTCAGGTGGGTGAAACCTCCTATTCCATGCGTAAGGTGCCTCGCTGAAGGGAGCTCGAGGCCTGGATCTAGGGCAGACACACAACCTCCTCCTCTTCCAGCAAGGAACGCACCGAAAAGTCACATGATGAGAAATATGGTAACGGGTTTGTAACTGCCACAGCAAAACAATTTGCCTCCATGCCTGAATCTTCTGTCTTGTGGCTTCAGAAACAGCTTAAAATAATATTATTTACAAGCAAGTTATGTAAGAGAATGTTTTATACTATAGCCACAATTCTGTCAAAAATACGTAAAAGTTAATTATTAAAATTATTAGAGATAATTTACTAGTAAAAGCTTCTAACTCTTCTTGTTGTTCATTTTTTTCCTTTTTTCTTCTTTGTTTGGATTGCAGCATTCTGCTCTTCTGATGATGCGCTGTGACCCTGCAGTAGCGCAAAGGCTGCGCAGCGTTAATGCGCATTGCGTGCGAATGAGCCCCTGTGAACGGTTGACTAGATGAGTAATCTGATTGACTGGCTCCCTCAGTCCTATGTGTAGCCTTTTTGGATAAAATTGGGTTTTAACATACCTTGAGTCCAACTAATCTCATTAAACAAATATTCTCTTGGGCCTGTCTAGTAGATTAATGGATCTGGTTGGCCGTTTGCTGCATTTAGGGGTGTTCTATGTAGCGCAGCAGTTCGCAGCGATTGCGCTTTGCGATGCTGTTAGGTGGCGCGTGCGATGTTTGCGCTTGCATTACAGGGACCTCAACCTAGGTGCAGTCCTTTCATGTGAGGTTTCAGCTCCAGTTCTCCTTAGAAGATAGGGGCAATATGGGTTCATAACTTAAAGCCTAGCTTCATGATGTCTGATTTGACAGAAGAACTTTGTTTTTTGATTCAGTAGGGTAATGTTAGTGAAGAACATTGTTGCCTAGGGCAGAGTTTCTGAAAATGTGTTTTATAGAATTGTTATAAAGTGCTAAATGAGAGGAGAATTCCATGATTAAGTTCAGGGAACCTTTAATACTACTAAAGGTTTAGGGGACGCCTGTTTTCCTAATTTATTTTATCATAAAGTCCTTTTTTTCTAGTGATGGCTCTTAACACTTCATACACTTTGGGAAACTAGTATGCTTTGGAATACTTGGCCTTAAGAGATACCCTTTGGATAGCACTTGAAAACATAACCAGAGTCCTTAGCTATTTGGGTGAGAGAAGTCCAGCATTAGAGGCTTATGGTAACTGGCTTCCCAGATAAGTGCCAGTGTAAGGATTGGTCATTGATTGGCAGAACTGAACATGGTGGTTTGCACTTGGGTTCTGGTGGCGCAGGCGCAGGAGCAGCCAGCTGTGGCAGCGCATTAGTTTTGGCGCAAGCGAGCCTATGCTGCAGGGTCACTTTTGGCTGGTCAGAGAAGGAATAATGATATCACCTTCTTCCCCCTCCCCCAATCTTTTTTTTTCCCCCTTTACAAAATTTCCCCTTTCCCTTTACCTCCTTCCCCTCCCATCTTCTTTCATTAACCCCTCCTAAGGCATGTTATTTGAAAGCAATTGAGACGCAACCCAACTTTGCAGTAGCTTGGAGTAATCTCGGCTGTGTTTTCAATGCACAAGGGGAGATTTGGCTTGCAATTCATCACTTTGAAAAGGTTAGTTTTTATATCAGTGGTTGGCATTTATGAAGTGTGTATGTAAACAGAATGTTCTTGCTGTAACTAAATAATAGACATATACGTAATCAGCCACATATTATCTTTGTTTTTCTGATAGTATTGCAGTGTTTGCTGGGTGGTGTATGGTGTGGCCATTTCATTTTGGCATTGACAATGTACTTAAGTATTTTTTTTTTTGTCTATACTTTAGTGTTCAAAAGTGATTTTGTGTGTGTGTGTGTGTGTGTGTGTGTGTGTGTGCTGAGGATTGAACCGAGGGCCTTTTACATCCTAGGCAAGTGCTCTACCACTGAGCTACATCCCCAGCCTGGGAGCAACTCAATTTGAAAACTGGCTAAAAAGAAGATATATTTTGAGGGAAACTTCCATACTACTGTCAAAAAAGACTGTACTTACTAATGTACATTCCCTCAGAGTGTAAGCATTTCTTTTTTCTACGTTCTCATCATTTCTTTTTTTTTTTTTTTGCGAAACTGGGAATTGAACTCAGGCCCTTGTGCTTGCCAGGGAAGCACTTATTCCACTGAGCCATCTCCTCAGCCCCTCATCATTTCTTATCATCATTTTAATAATTACCCTTTGAACAGGTATGAGGTGATGTTGTAATTTGCATTTCCTTAATTATTAGAGAGGTTTAACATTTCCATGTGACCTAATCTTTTTTTTTTTTTTTCTTTTTGAATACTGCTGGAGATTGAACCCAAGGCCCTCACACTGAAATATATACCCAGTCTTTTTTTTTTTTTTTATTTTGAGGCAGAGTTTTGCTATGTTGTCCAGGCTGGACTTGAATCAGTGATCCTCCTACCTCAACCTCCCAGAGTGCTGGATTGCAAATATGCACCACCACACCTGGTTTATTTTTGCTGGTCATGCTTTATGATTGTACTTAACATTTGGAATCTAAAACATTTGTGTAATAGAAATAGTAGAAAACAGATTGGTGGAAAAAAGGTATGAGGAAAGGAAAATGTTGATCAGATGATTCAAAGTTTCATTTAAACTAAAGGAATAAATTAGTCTGTTGCACTGCATGCTAACCACAGTTAACAATATGTATATTTCAAGATTGCCTCGGGCTTCTGTGCTTTGCCTGTAATTCCAGCTGCTTGGGAACCTAAGAGAGGCAGGTCACAAGTTCAAGGCCATCCAGGGCAGCCTAGTGAAACCTCATCTCAAAAAAATTAGTCAAAATATAGTCCTTGGGCCGGGCGATGGTAGCACATGCCTATAGTCCTAGTACACAGGAAGCTGAGACAGGAGGATCATGGGGAGTTTGAGGCTATCATAGGTCAAACAGTGAGTTGAAGGCCAGCCTGGACTACATAACAAAACCTCATCTCAAAAAGAAAAAAACAAGCCGGGCGTGGTGGCGCTGGCCTGTAATCCCAGCACTTGGGAGGCTGAGGCAGGAGGATTGTTGTGAGTTCGAGACCAGCCTGAGCTACAAAGTGAGTTTAAGGCCAGCCTGAACTGCATAGTGAGACCCTGTCTCAAAAAAAACAAGACAAAACAAAACAAAAAACGAGTGGCAAAGCAATGGCTGTGGGTTTAGTCCCTAGTACTGCAAGTAAATAAATATATAAATATATAAATGCATAATTTTTTTTAAAATACTAAAAGAAGCTGGCTGAACATATACTTGTAGTCCCAGTATACAGGAGGTGGTGGCATTTGTCTGAGACCAGTCTGCTAAAGATAACAAGAGCCTGTTTCAAAACAGGAGAAAAGACCTTAAAGTAAATTTTTAAGCATTCTTACTTTAAAAATGAGGTGGTATTGGATTGGGGATATAGCTCAGCAGCATAAGCACATGCCTGGCAAACAAGGTCCTGAGTTCAATCCCCAGTACTGCAAAAAAAAGGGGGGGGGTGGTTGGGGAGGTGGTGGTGGTGAGTTGATGGACATGTTAATTGGTTGATTCTTTTACAATGGATATGTAGATTAGAGTATCATTATACTCAATAAATATGTCCATAAAGGTAGTCAGTAGCCAGGTATGATACACCTATAATCCCAATACTCAGAAAGCTGAGGCAGGAGGCTTGTGAGTTCAGGGCCAGCTTTGCCTACAAAGCCAGCCTGGAATACAAAGTAAGTTTCTGTCTCAGAGAAAGAAAAAATGGGTATATTTACATTATTTTAATCCTATTTAACAATTAAACGTTTAAAACAGTTTTAAAAGAATAAGCACTTGTCCTCTCTCTCACATATAAAGTATACCTCCATGCCACCCAGCAGTAAATGGAAGATTTCTTTTTTTTCTGTTTTGGTGTAGTGGTGCAGGGCTATAATCTGAGGCAGGAGTATCACCACAAGTTCAAGGTCAGCTTGGGCTGTGTAGTTAAGGTCAATCTAAATACATGCTGAGACACTATTTAAATTTTTTTTTTTTTTTTTTTTTTGTGGAACCAGGGATTGAACTTAGGCCCTTTCGCTTGCCAGACAAGCACTTATTCTACTTATCTATCTCCCCGGCCCTAGAAGAATATATTAAAAAATCTAGCTAATAAAGGAATGATAGAATGCCGCTGTTAGTAGATTGAGGCATGGGCAGAAAGATGCAGTGAGGATTTGTATATTTTGTCATAGAAGTAAATTTCATCAGTAAAGTAGTCTTATACTAAACAGGAAATCTGGGGGTATAGCTCAGTAGAGCACTGGACTAGATAGACCCTAGGTTCATTCCATCTGTAGCATTGCAAAAAAATAAGAGCCCAAGTCTCATTTAAGTTTCTAGTTTATAGGAAATAGATGGAGCGGGGAAAAGAGATCATAAGAATGCAGTCACCAAAATCCAAATTACTACATGAACTATGTAAGACAATAATCTGATTTCTTCAGCTAATTACAGGAATAAAAATGGAGGCTTACATTAATTTTATTTATTTATTTTTAATTTTATTTTTTTGTGGAACTGGGGGTTGAACTCAGGACCTTGAGCTTGCCAGGGAAGCACTTATTCCACTGAGCCATCTCGCTGGCCCCTACGTTAATTTTAAATTTTTTTTTTTATGTCTTTGACACAGGGTTTCACTATGCAGTTCAGGATGGCCTTAAGCTCACTTTGTAGCTCAAGCTGGTCTTGAACTCACAACAGTCCTCCTGCCTCAGCCTCCCAAGTGCTGGGATTACAGGCATGTGCCACCACGCCCGGCTGGTTTTAAATGTTTTTGAAAGAAACTCAGGAAAACACAGTAACAAATTTTCTGAATCTTATTTGGATTCTGACTAACTTGATAAGAAATACTAGTGAATGAATATTTGATGTTTAAAAGTCATTTGTCAGGGATGGGGAGATAGCTCAGTGGAATAAGTGTTTGCCTGGCAAGCACAAGGTCATGAGTTCGATTCCTGATACCGCTAAAAAATCACTTGTCATTTTTAAAGGGCATGATAATGGCATTGTGGTTAGTTATGTTGTGGGAGATAAAATCCTTCTTTTCTTATTCCTGGGATGTATACTGAAATATTTTCAAATAGAATGAGATGTCAAGGCTTCAAAATAATCTGGAAAGTGAAGGAAAGTAGATTAGTGAAATTAGATTAGTAAAATTGAATGTTTTATCAGTTGTTGAAGATGAATAACAGAAACCTGTGGTTTTGTTGTAGTCCTTTTCTTTTGTGTTTGGAAATTTCTATAATAAGTTAAAAGGTTTTTAGAGTAGTCATCTTTCACTGCAGACAATTAAAATTGAGTGCATTGCACTGTCAGAGCTGCCGTCTGAGTGAAGAGGAAGTTTTCTTTCTTTTTTTTTTTTTTTTTTTTTTTTTTTTTTTTTTTTTTTTTTTTTTTTTTTTTTTTTTTTTTTTTTTTTTTTTTTTTTTTTTTTTTTTTTTTTTGGTCTTTTTGAGACAGGGTCTCACTATTCAATTCAGGCTGGCCTTAAGCTCACTTTATAGCTCAGGCTGGTCTCGAACTCACAATAATCCTCCTCCTGCCTCAGCCTCCCGAGTGCTGGGATTACAGGTCTGTGCCACCATGCCCAGCTTAAGAGGAAGTGTTCTTTAGGAATCTTTAATATATTTGCAGTCACCCATTCATTACCTTTATCCTTTTAGTATTTTGGTTAACATTTGCATTTACCACACTTTAAGGGTCTTTTTCCTTGGTGCTATGGATGGAACCCAGGGCCTCATGCATGATAGGTGAATGAACACTCTACCATTGAACTGTATACTTCAGCTCTTGGAATACCATCTTTTTGGTGGAACCGGGGATTGAACTCAGGCCCTTGGGCTTTCCAGGGAAGTGCTTATTCCACTGAGCCATCTCCCCGGCCTCCTGGAATGCCATCCTTGATCAGTGGCTCTTTACCTTCATTACACATGAGAAACTTGTACTAGATAGGAATGTCCTGACCCCGTTTTGAGAGTATCTGATTTAACTAACCTGTGCTAGTGCCCAGGAGTCTTTTCAGGAGATAAATTCTTAATATAATGCCAGCCTGAGAATTTGTTCTAGGTATATACTCAGCCAAATTTAGGACAGTTTCAGAACTATTTGGAGAGGAGGGCTTGTGGGTTAGCTCAGTTATTTAAGTGCTTGCTCAGGCAAACCCAGTCAGGTGCAGGGGACTAAGGTTTGATCCCCGGACCTGCCCTTAAGGCATCCTGAGTCAGCAAAAAAACCCAAACCAAAACAAAGAGCTATTTGGAGAGACCATTTAGTATTTCCTTGATATAGTATGTCTTACTTTTTTTTTTTTTGACAGAACCAGGGATTGAACTCAGGCCCTTGCGCTTGCCAGGGAAGCACTTATTCTACTGAGCCATCTCCCTGGCCCAATATATCTTACTGATGGGCATCTAGTTGTATTTCCTTTGCATTAAGAGTTTCATGCTTATTTTTTCATCCCTTCTTCATTTCCTTTTTCCTTCTTCCCTGTTTTTCTTCTTCACTTCCATCCGTCCCTTTCTATGTAGTTGACACTATCCTTGAACTCACTATGTGGCCCAGGCTGGCCTTCAATTCTTGGTAACCCTCCTTGTCTCAGACTCCTCTAACTACTAGGATTGCAGATGTGTGCCCCCACACCCAGCTGACAATTATTTTTTGAAAGAGTCTTAATTGTGAGTAACATAGGGCCAGTTACGGGAAGTAGTAAAATGAGAAGATCCAGTTTTTAATTATTTTCTTCTTCAGGACTCATTTTTCTCACAAGAACGTATGACATGAGAAGGTTTTTGTGGTATTGAGGAATAGAATTTATCTCCTTGTGCATGCTAGGCAAGTATCCTACTGAGCCACCCTTTTAGTATGAGAAGTTATTTTGATGACATTGACATTTGTAAATAGTGAGAGGAAGCTAAATTAGGTTTTTAAAATAAAACAAGATCTCAATTATCCCACTAAAGTAATTAGATATGTAAAATGATTTTGAGAATTAAAAAAAATTATAAATGGGAAGTCACTGACAAAAACTAACTTGTTTAAGTAATTCTCTTGCAATTTTTAGGCTGTCACCCTTGACCCAAATTTTCTGGATGCTTATATCAATTTAGGAAATGTCTTGAAAGAGGCACGCATTTTTGACAGGTAAGAGAATATTTTATTAAATTTTCTTCAGTTCTTAGTACATTGAGAGTTTGGATTCAGAAATAATGACTGGAGCCCCTTGAAACACATTTTCCTAATATGCTGTTTTTCTGTTGATGTTGCCTGACTTTTCCTTGTTGCCTTTCCTGAAGGCCTTTATTTTTCTCACTGTGAGTTCAGTTGAAATTACCTATATTGTATAAAACTGTTGAAATCATTATCTCTTTTTTTTTTTTTAAACCTTTTGTTTTTGGTGGAACCAGGGATTGAACTCAGACCCTTGGGTTTGCTTGGGAAGCGCTTATTCCACTGAGCCGTCTCCCCAGTCCCTCATTATCTCTTAGACTAGATTATTCCTTTTAATCTTTTTCTTTTTGTCTTTTTGAGAGAAGGTCTCACTATGCAGTTCAGGCTGGCCTTTACCTCACTTGGTAGTTCAGGCTGGTCTCCAACACACAACAATCCTCCTTCCTCAACCTCCTTAGTGCTGGGATTACAGGCCTGTGCCACCACACTTATTCCTTTTAATCTGATTCTTAAAGCTGCTAAATTTGAATTTTCCAACTTGTTTTTGTTGTGAAAGGAGAGCCCATCATGTGTGAATAAACAGTTTCTCAGGGTAAAAATACATTTTATTAAGGTGTAATTTTGGTTTGAGTTTAAGTATATTATAGTATGAAATGTACTTACAGTTACTATATTTTTGTATAGTACAGCGTGAATTAATTATAACAAGAGCATCCAGTCAAAATTAGTTTATTTTTATGTGTATGTGTGTTTTATTTGCAGAGCTGTGGCAGCTTATCTTCGTGCCCTAAGCTTGAGTCCAAATCACGCAGTGGTGCACGGCAACCTGGCTTGTGTATACTACGAGCAAGGCCTGATTGATCTGGCGATAGACACCTACAGGCGAGCTATTGAACTACAACCTCATTTCCCTGATGCTTACTGTAACCTAGCCAATGCTCTCAAAGAGAAAGGCAGTGTAAGGATTTTTACTCAGTCTGTTCTTTTGGTAGAATTAAGGAAGTATTTTTCATACATATTGTTACTAAGTAGTGAGATGGTTATATTGGTGGTGTTTTGGCACTTAGGTTAATGGGAGGAATAATATTGGGGGATACGGTGGACCCTTGACTTATCAACTTAATTCATTTGCAAGGGCTGGTTGTAAGTCAAGACTGTGTTTCCCATAAAAAATAATTGAAATACCCACAATGCATTCCCACTCTCCCAAAGCACCCCTTAACCTTTTCATAATAAAATAGGGTTGTTTATTATGCATAATTTGCCACAACACCAATAATTTTCCTAGTGTATTTACCAAAAGGTTATAAAACTGTGCCAAGTTTACCAGGAACAATTTCATAGTGCATTCACGTTTCAAGTTGACATCTGTGGCTTGC
>PVKA01025579.1:16582-32908 GCA_004027165.1 Ctenomys sociabilis | reverse complement strand
CAGGCTCATGGTCTAACCCACATCTATGGTCTGCTTACTTTTTTGGGCATAAGAAGAGCTAAGTGTCTGGGGGCGATGTCAAAATTTTTGTTAGAAAATGCTACGCAATGACTTGACTATTCAGTCCTGCCCTGAACATGCAAGGTCCATCATTTTTGTCTCCACTGTTCATTTCTTTCCTTGGAATGCTTCTCAAAAATGTCCTATTTTCCCAGCTTCACAATCAAGAGCACATGCCTGACCCAAACTGCTGGGTTCTGCCATCTTCCCACCTCACTCCGCTAATCCCTGCACCACAAACCTCTCTTGCTCCATCAAGGCCAAGCCTGAGAATTGTGGTGAGGATACTGCCTGGACCCCGTCAGCTCAGCCACAGCAGACATCACTCTGGGTCACTGGGAAACTGGCCTTGGCTAAAGTTCCAAGCTGTGATCACAGCCGGGAGGACAGTTTAGGACCAAGACGGAGGTGGAGTCCTGGGAGAACACACAGGCTGAGGGCTTTCCTTCCTGTGACTCCACCTTAGTTGGTCTGGACTCCTCACCTCAACCCCAGGCTATTGCTGGCCTTGGGAACTCAGGTCAAAGGATGATGAGGACCAGCTACAAGCTTTTGCTGCTGAACTAACTTGCCCAGCCTTGCCTCAGCGGGAGCCCCGTTTCTGCAGATCATAGCATCTTACTTTGATGCAAGCATAAAGCCTGGTTTTTGTTCTGTCATCCAGCTTGAGGTTCTAGCCCTGAAAATCCTTGTGTCCTTGCTTGGTATCCTAATCTTTGTTTCTAGATTTCCTTAGTCCATATTTGAATTTTGCTACCTAGAAAATTCATGTCCAGGCTCAACTTTCTGTCTCCTCTAATACATCACTTCCATGTGAGATTTTGTTCTCTGTTTCCTTTTTACTTGAGCTCTCCCAGGCCCCTCTAATCTACTGCCTGATTTTGGAATTGTGCCACAAACCCTGTTTCTAGGAAAGTCATGACACAGCCTTAGAGCCCGGGCCACTTGCCTCTGAGCTGCAGATTTAACTCTCTAGGGGCTCAGAAGGCAATTGAACCCTGAGTCAGAGGAAAGGCAAGGTTGCTCATTGACAAATCTGGGCTGATCTCAGGCTCTGCTGTCACCTTGAGTGTGACTTGGGGGTCACAGGCCTTGGCTTGATGCCAGCAGATACCTATCTGTACCTCAGGGTCATGATTTTCCATCTTAACTTCCAGTGCTAGGACAGTGATACACTCTCCACTCTCATCTTTGTGACCCATCTTTAATAGTTACCGCATCTGGTTATCCCTGCTTCCTGAAGGATGTTCTGGTTTCTCTCTCTGTCTCTGTCTCTCTCTCTCCCCGTCTCTGTCTCTCTCATTTGTGTGCATGGTGCTGAGATCAAGCCTAGGGCCCCAAGCAAGCCGAGTAAGTGCTCCACCATCACCAAGCTTCATCCCACCCAGCCTAAACTACTTCTTTCACTTGGCTTTGCAACCTGACAGCCTCCTTTTCTTTCTACCTCATTGAAGGCCACTTTCCAATCTCCTTTGCTGATTCTTGTGCAGCTCCTTGGGTTCTCAGTCTTCTGTGTCCTCAGGGCTGGGCGGTTGGAACCTTCTTTTTCTCTATCCGCCTCCCCTTTGGGGGTCCCCTACTGGCATGCTTTAGATTGCATCTGTCTCCTGAAGGAGCTCAGTGTTTACTTCCCACCTGGGTTTCTCCTCAGTGCTCTGGTCTCTGTCCGATGCCTGTTTGGCACTGGATATTTAATAACACCTCAAACCTCATACGAGCAACACTGAGCTCCTGTTTCCCTCTCCTTAACTTCGTCTTCCACAACCTTTCCCATTTCAGTAAAGGCAACAACAGCCTTGCAGGGACTCAGATGTAAATACTGAAAGCCACTCTGAATACTCCTCTGCCCACCTTAGTAAGAAACCCTCTCTAGTGTTCCAGTGCTTTCAGAGCCTCACATCCTCCCCTCACTTTGACCATACTATATTTTATTGACTTTTACTGCTCTTAGCACTGGAGAAAACAGAAAAAAAAAACACAATTCATTAAGTCTGAATATTTTCACACATTAGTATGATTGTGTGTGTGTGTGTGTGTGTGTGTGTGTGTGTGTGTTCCTGGAAGTAAAACCCAGGGCTTTGCACTGAGCTACCACAAATCCTCACCCTTTTTAATTTTACTTTTTATATTTATTTTGACACAGAGTCTTGCTAAATCACTAGGTTGCCTGGTCTGGGCTGAAATGTGAGATCCTTCTGCCTTGGCCTCCCAGAGTGCTGGGATTACACATGCACCCCCTACCCCACCACCCACCTGCCCACCTGGGCTTAGCTGGTCCCATCTTGATGTCTGTCTCTTGGAGGAGCTATTCAATAAATAGCAAGTCTGTTTTTCCCTTACCTGAGGTTTAACCTTTCTCACAACAGAAGCCCAGCAGGACTGTGTTTTCCAGAGGAAAGACACTCCCAATTCTAGAGTGGTACATGGGGAGTTCATCTAATAAAAAGGAAGTAGTAAAATCTTTTTTTTTTTCTTTTGCTTAATTGGAACTAGCAATGTGTTCGTCTTTCCTCCAGCAGGTCAGCAGGCCAGAAGCCACACTCTAGAGACCTCCTGGGCACTGCTCCGCCCCGGCCACCTGCGTGCGTGAGGCACCTGCTCTCCGGGGCTGGCAGCTGCGCACAGTGTGGGCCTTGGCAGCCTATCACGTTGCCGTCCGCTCACACTGCTGGCCGCCAGACAAGGTCGGGGCCCAGTTAGACATCCTTCCTCCCTTCACTGCCCTGTCAATTGCTGTTAGGTATGACACCCCTACATCTTTTTCAAAGATATGAATAGAGCCCACAAATTCAGGAAATGGCATGCACTGGATTTTCACTTTCTTGGGGAGCGCTCATTTGACTTATTACTTATGATGCTTTCCCCCATGGCTCAACAGGACCTGGGCTCCTCCCTCCTGTGGCCAGGGCACACACCTCCGGTCTGTGGGGTACAGCTCCACGGTGACCACGTCCAGGGAGTTCCAGGCGGAGATGGTCAGCCCATTGTACAAGCACAGCATGCCTATCATCATGGACTCGCTGGTGCCGAACCACAGGAAGAAGCAGCTGATACCGGAGAGGACCATGGAGCCGCCTGCGGAGAGTGTGGACATGGAAGAAGCAGCACTTTTAGCACCCTGCAAAGTGAGGCCCTGACTTTATGGAGCGACTACAATCGGGCTGCACAAAGCTCCAGAGCCAGTGAGCAAGCATCCACCCAGAACGGCTGCAGAGGCATTAGATACCCTTTTGAGGACAGTTTAGCCCAAGTGGAAGGCCCAAGTACCTGCCTGCCTGGGCCGCACTCTCGGGGGCACTGAGCCTGGAGAGGCCAGCGCTCTCTCTCCCCGCTCAGGGCCAGCCCCCACACCTACCCAGCATGGTGAGGCGCCCGATCCGGTCCATCAGCAGGGCAGACACGATGTTCCCCGGCAGCACCGCCAGCGTCCCCAGGAAATTGACAAAGTAGATCCAGTAGGCACTGTAGTCATCATCAAAGGTGACCTGGCACCCCGTCTTGTTGTGAGAGAAGGAGCAGTTCTGAAAGTCACTGTCAATGAACTTATATGGCTCAAAGTCTGCAGGAAGAACAACAAAGAGAATTCATCGAGCTCTTAGCAGATGTAGTTAGTGAGCCCAGGTACACAAAACCTACTAAAAACCCAGGTCATGGAGGTGACTTTCCCTACAACCTGAGGGTCTGGACTGTTCTGGACTTTGTGTTAGGAAGTAGTGGAGGGAAGAGAACTGTTTTTGAGGGTCTCCCTATGCAGCCCAGCCTGGCCTGGAACTCACTGCAGTCCTCTCGCCTCAGCCTCCCACATTCTGGGTTTGCAGATGTGCTCCACCACACTCAGCAGGGGCAATTTTGTTGAGTGAAGGAATAAATGAAGTTAAAGAGCCCAATTGTCTTTTGATTCCCTATGGTTGGCCATTGCTGACTATTGCACTTGCTTACTCCTTCACAATGCTATTTTGTTTTACATACCATGTTATATGAAGGTCACTATTATAGTGCTAATAGCTTCCACACTGCGTGTGTCAAAACAACTTCTTCTAAAATACCCACACATCGACCTTATTCCACTAGAGAAGCTGCAGGGCTTTCCTTGGGTCTCCGAGGTCGAACTCATAATTTAAGGGCCATGTGGAGGAACCCACTGCAGAACAAAGTCAGCCTCATCCTGAAGGTCTCTAGCTTTTACCACCAACACATATATTTTCCCAATTTGAATCTATGCAAGAGCTTGTGAGAATCCTATCAGCAGGGAGCTCTTATCTCCCTGCTGAGCAAGATCTGTCAAAGAGAAAGGTGGTTTTCTAATGGGTTAGAAGATTGGTGATAGTCAGCACTGTCTTTGTTTTAAGTTACTGGGTATTGAACCAAGGACTTTCACCCTGGAGATGTGCCCCAGCCTGCCTGCCTGCTCTCTCTCTCTCTCTCTCTCTCTCTCTCTCTCTCTCTCTCTCTCTCTCTCTCTCTTTCTGTCTCTCTCTGAGAAAGGATCTGGCTAAAGCATTCAGTTGCAAAGTCTAGGATCCTCCTGTCTCAGCCTCCCAGAATGCTGGTATTACAAGAGTCATACATCTGGCTAGATAACACTGTTTAAAATCAAAGACACCGGGGCTACAATCCCAGAGCTCAGTAGGCCGAAGCAGGGAGATTTCTATGTTTTGAGGCCAATCTGGGCTACCTTGTCTCAAACAAAAACAAAAACAAATAAATCAAAAACACTGGACCTCTTGCTCATCTGGAGCTGTAAGGAGCTGACTCCTGTCTGAGTACCATGAAGAGGGAGTTGCCAGCCCAGGTAGATATTCTAGCAGCTCCAGGCTACTATTCTGGATTCATTTTATAGGACCGTCATGTGAGCGTGTGTGCATGCGTGCCTGTGTGTGTTAAAGAGGCTTGGAAATCAGATAAATGACTTCAAGCATTGCTGTTACTATGACCAATTCTGTAACTGCGGCCAAAGGATTGAAATTTTCTAAGCCTCTGCTCCTGTGAAAACAATGTCAGAGATTGGTGTCGGACTCCTCCAGCAGGGAGCAGTGCAGAGTCAGTGCAGCTTCCTGGTCTCCAGGTTGTACTGACAGCACCTGAGCCAGCACAGTCGGGGCTCTGTGGACTGTACAGTCAGGCTTGGCGTCCATGACCCCCAGCTTTCAAAAACACTTACTGGCTTCTTAAACTGGTTACTGGCTGCTTCAGCACGTATACTCAGTTTTGTCTGCTCGTCATTAACCAAATCACAAAGGTGGTATATTTAAATTAAAAAATTCACTTAAAGCTCACCTCTAAAAAGATAAGCGTGCTCTTTAGCTATTGGGTACCAGCTCCCTATCTATTCTGGACGTGGGTCTTTTATAAAACACAAATTACAAAAAAGAAAAACACAAAAAAGAAAAAAAGCACAGAGAGATAATACAGATCTTTATGCTTTTGACAATGTTTAATTCCTCCTCCTCTGTCTTATAAAAAAAATGGGTCTCCTTCCTTCCTGGGACTCAGATATACATATCCTGTCACTTTTGAGGGCCTAAAAGAGGTTATTGCTATGTATTCAACAAAACTAAGTTTCTAGTTCTATGTTACAATACCAAATACAAAAACTACAGGTGAAATTATTAAGCAGAAGCTCATAAATGTTTTCTGAGCTTTGAGCTCAGGCAGCACCACTTGCATTTAAATCTAACAAAGAAAAAGCAATAAAGCTCATCTCTGGTGTAACATGATTCAGAGCACTGGTTCTTTCTTTTTTATTTATTTTTTTCTTTTTTTCCCCCCAAAGTTGGGAATTGAACCTTGGTCATTAGCACTGAGGTAACCATCCTTGGGCCTTTTTCTTTCTCATTGTTTTTTGGGGGGGTGCAGAACTGGGGATTGAACTCAGGCCCTTGCACTTGCCAGGAAAGTGCTAATTCCACTGAGCTATCTCCCCAGCCTCTTCTTTTTCATTTTGACACAGTTTCAAAGGCTAGACTAGACGAGCCTAAGCTAGACTTGAATTTGCATTTTCCTGGCTTAGTCTGTTCATTTACAATTTATTTATTTACTGATTGTGATACAGGGCCTTGCTCTGCAGTGCAGGCTGGTCTTTAACTCACTATATAGTTGATGCTGGTCTTAAACTTGCTGTTCAGCCTCCTTGCTCAGCCTCCCAAGTGCTCCCCGGGATTCCAGGCTGCACCACCATACCTGGCTTATTTACACTTTAATTTTCACATCCCGCAAGCCCATGGCTACACCATCACCTGGTTATCATATTTCTGGGGCCCTCTGAAAGGAGCCCAGCCTGAGGCAATGCTGGGCAGCCCACCTACCTGTGTTGTCAAAAATGGTATCAATAAATGTGCAGTTCTTGAAGTAAGTGTTGACTGAAGTTACATCCTCAAATGTGCAGGATTTGAACACTGAATCTTTGAAGGTTACGGATTTGAACTTGACCCCTAGGAATCTGTCCAACACACATACAACATGCATGTGAACAAATTGTGTCCATTAGAGTTCAAAGCTGTCAAACAGGTTTAGAGATGTGGCACTATTCTGTAGGCTTCCTTAACTGTAAAGGACACGGGCTTTGCCATTGACAAATACTCTCTTCTTCCTTTTTGCTATGTTTGGAACCTAGGGCCTTGCAATGCCCGGCAAGTACTCTGCCACTGAGCCACACCTTCAGCTCCCTGAACTTTTCATGAAAGTTTGTAGCCTGCCCTTCACTATAGTGAAGAGACTTCCAATGATCCTGAAGAGAGGGTGTACGGATTGGGCATTATTATGTGAAGAATGACTGTTTCTATTGGGAAAAACATAAGTCATACTCATTTCTAGGACTATTTCTTTTACACAGCCAGCAGATATTGCTTGATTCGTTTTGTCTTTTGCAGATGAGTTTTCATTGAGCTGCCTTGAGCTCACTTTGTAGCCCAGGTGGGCCTCGAACTCACAGTGTTCAACCTCCCATGTGCTAGGATCAGAAGTATGCATCACCACACTCGGCCTTCAGATATTGCTTGAGGCAGAGAATTATAAGAGTTCTGTTCATTTTTGGAAATGTGTAGAATGATGAAAGGTGCTAGAGTGTATCTTGGGGCATTACAAGAGAGGGTTGTAGGCGCCATAACAGCTGTAATATCTCTGGAAAGGCTGGGGTTCGGCACTGGAAAGGCCTGACTGCAATGTGTGTGAATTCTCACTGAAAGGCCTTGGTACTCTATGGACAGTATGGGAAATTGCAAGCATTTCCCTCTCCGTGACCCTTAGCCAGTCAGGGAGAGGGAGATGCTTGCACACCTGAGGAGCTAGCTATTCTAATGCCAAGCACATCAGGGACAGAAAGGAGCTAATCCTTCTAGGCTGTTGAAATGACTTTAAAGCAATCCACTAACAACCAGCTTTCTTCAAACTTATCAGTAGAATGTTGGACTGTATCCATCAGTGAAAGTGTCCATGGCCATGAAGGCCAGCCAGCATAAAAATTCAACTTGTTTCAATTTCCACATCAGGGCTCTAGAGTAGAACCATCAAAATGCACTAAAGGAGGCTAGATTATACTTAAAAAAAACCAGGACTGAATTTGGGAAAGGTAGGCAACTTTAGTTTTTTTCTTCTTTTTTCAGTTGAGGCAGTTGTAGTTTTGAATGGTTAATATAAATGTATAGAAAAACATTCAATAGACTGAAGAGAGAAGCAGTCCTCTACACCACAGCGTTATTCTGCCCAGTGAGAACCACAGGGTGCTGGTTTCCCATGGCTTTGTCTCTGTGATCCACCTGCAGGGTCTCCCATGGCAGTGCACATGGGGTAGAGGGCGGGCTGCTTTTGAACCACTGGATGGGAGAAGCTGTTTTTTTAAAAAATGAGTCAATGTATGGTATTACAACTTTCTTTAAAACAAAGATCATTTCTTCCATGACCAAAAAAAGTATGCACTATATATATCTTTCAAGGATGTCAATATAGTACTATTAAAATCATTAATCGAGCCGGGTGTGGTGGCGCATGCCTGTAATCCCAGCATTCGGGAGGCTGAAGCAGGAGGATTGTTGTGAGTTCGAGACCAGCCTGAGCTACAAAGTGAGCTTAAGGCCAGCCTGAACTGCACAGTGAGACCCTGTCTCAAAAAGACAAAAAAAAAAAAAAAAAAAAAAATCATTAATGATCGCATTGCTAAGGTGAAAACAATTCCAAGCGATTGTTGACTACCTAACTTAGAACTTTAACCAATTACCAAAACTGTCACACACATACACACACACACACACACTCACACCCTACACTCTTTAGAAATAGCTAAGGGATTAACAATACCTTTTTAAATAAAGTAAATTTTTACTCTAGAATTACAGGAGCAGATTACAGAGCATTTGATGGTAAGGTTTTTGTTAAGTTACGAGCTTGGATTTAAGCCAGGATTCCAGGTGCGAGATGGAAGCTGATCTTACCTGGTGCAACAATGGTTGGGGCCCTGGATCAATCACTGACTAGAACAATGGCTGCCTGGTCAGTAACGCTCCTTTCGGTCACACAGAATTTTTTTGTTTTCATCTTCTGAAACTGGTTTTTGCTTTGGGGAATTTTGTTCAGTGACTTTGTTGTTGTTGTTTTGTCTTTTTTTTGTCTTTTTTGAGACAGGGTCTCACTATGCAGTTCAGGCTGGCCTTAAGCTCACTTTGTAGCTCAGGATGGTCTTGAACTCACAACAATCCTCCTGCCTCAGCCTCCCGAGTGCTGGGATTATAGACATGCGCCACCATGCCCGGCTTGTTCAGTGACTTTGGATTTCACTTTCATCACTTTGAGGCTGGGGCCGGTGCCTAGTAATGGAAGCTGTCCTGAACTCACCAATGCCGATTTTCTCAGACAGCCCATAAAAGGATCTGTGTCCCTTGTCCATCCCTTACCCTTTCCACAACAATGCACCTGGACTGCCCCCTCCCCCAGCCAGGAGTCCCACACTCAGCAGCCCTCCTTGGTCACACGGGTGGCATTTTCACAGCCCTTAACTCAGGGAGTCATTCCTCTCCCCCCCCCCCCCATACAACTGAGTTCCACTTAGGGACCCATCATAGGACGAAGGGAAAGCGTTCTGAAAAGCAGAGCCTTTCTCAGGAATGGAAAGCTTCTCACATTACACTCCAGATTTATTCTCTGGGTAAATAACTCCCTTGCCCATCTTAGTTTTCTTTTTC
Organism: Ctenomys sociabilis; assembly: GCA_004027165.1. NCBI lineage: Eukaryota > Metazoa > Chordata > Mammalia > Rodentia > Ctenomyidae > Ctenomys > Ctenomys sociabilis. The sequence continues at coordinate 23,675 of PVKA01025579.1, read as the reverse complement.
TTAACTTATTTCCATTGCTGTATAGGGTCTCTCTAACTTTTCTTTTCACACTAGCCTATTCGCTACTTAATAAACATGAGACAACTCAGTTTTAGAAGTAGCTTTAAGTCAGGTAACTCTAACATAGGATCTTAGAGTCCATTTGGAAGTATTATCATTTAGCCTGAAAGTTACTAAGTGTAAACACTAAAAGACGAAACAAACTCCACAGATTTAACACAGTGAATAGTAATCAGAAATCAGACTTTGTGAATAGGTAGCAAATCAATTATTTCCAAGTCTCCAGACCTGCCATTGTCGTATTCCATTCCAGTATGAATCTGATTTTCCATTGTAAAGTTAATGCTGAAATTTGAGTATTTATCTTTTTGCACATTTCTAGTTAACAGTGCATATTCATCGGACTGCAGATGTTTAATGACGTCAGGAAACCACACTGATAATCCATAGTACCTGCAAAGGCAAAGAAACGTGCACTTATAATGTGCTGGCACACTTTGGTGAGGAGAACCTCCCAATGTCTTCAGGGACAATGGTTCTAGCCCTCTAGCATCTGAAATAATTATCACATCGCAGCTAGCAACACCCCATCTCCTATAAGATTACTCTGCAAAACTCAAGCTAGAGAGATGGCACAGTTAGCTGGCAACCCCCAAGTACGCAATCCCTGGACGCTTTCTTTTAGTAGAGATTGAGCAAGAATCCCATTCTATACCCGCACATGGGCATCTGAATGTGTCTCCCTAAATTGGGTCCTATATCCCATTGTGATTACATTATGAAGTAAGGCTAGTAATTAAGTCATGTGATAGAAACCTTAGCAGTAGAACTGGTATCATACAATAGCTGTGTGAAGGAGCCCTTCTTTCCATCTCCAGTCTCTGCACTGGTTGAAACAGAATTTGTCCCAAGTGGAGGATGCGGCAGGGAGTGCCATCCCGGACACAGAGTTGGCCATACCGGGCACTGCACCTCTCAGCACATTGATCTTGGGCTTCCCCACCTTCAGAAGCTAGGGAGGTCAATTTACCAGAGTCTGTGGTATTTTGATATAGTAGCACAAGTGGACCAAGACGCCCAACACCCTGGCCCCAGGTCATTCCTAATAACCAGGCTGCACTGAGAAATCCTGCTTCCTGTTACTGTAAGGGTACAAACCCCCGGCACCCAAGAAGGGTGAGAGCCTTATAGAATGACCTCCACTGCTAGTGGAGAACATTTCTGGGTTCCTACACTACTGTGATCCTGCTAGGGGAGATGCAGAGCCCCACTTCCAACACAGTTCAAGGCTGTGGGAAGGGATATTCAGGTTACTATCTTAAAATTCGGATTCCTCCACCATCTGCCCCTGCTCCCCTCACATGTAGTTTCATCAGGCTCTTGTGCTGTCCATCCATGACCACTGACCCCACGTTGCCACTGAGCAGCTGACAAGTGGGTGGTCCCAAGGGAGACACGCTATCTTGGCAGAATACCAGGGGTTTAGAGGCTTCCAAAAACAGAATGTAAAGCCAACTATTCATAATGTATATATGGATTATATTTTGAAATCATATCTTTTTGGACATAATGAATTAAATAAAATATAGAATTAACATTCACTTCACTGTTTCTTTTACTTTGCTTTTTGGAGTGTGGCCACCAGTGTACATGGTTCGCACAACATTCCTACTGGACACTGCCACTCTGACGTAGTAGACAAGTTCCCATAGTGGGAATCTCTAGATAAAGCCTATGATCTCGGCCTCATCCAGACTGGATGAACTGAGACCTAGGAGCAGAAGTGTGAGCAAGTTTGGGGAGCCCTGGTCTGGGGTGTGCCTGGAACCTCGGCTGTACAAGGAAAGAAGTGGTTACAAGCACAGCCACGACAGGAAGACTGAGTTGGAGTCCTGACCTGGCCGCTTGTCAGGTCCTGGGCCAGTCAGCTAAGCCTGCGTCACCCATCTCTAACACTGGAGCAATGGCACAGTGCCTCCTTCCCTGGAGACTGCTCAGTTAAATGGGGAGCAAGGTATCGAGCACACTGAGGTACTCACAGGGCAGTGTGAGTCATTTCATCATTAATTATGACAGGGAGCTAATTAAGAAGTAACAGGTGCAACAACAGCTGTGCATGGTGCACTAGTCGCACATGAAGAGCAAACTCCTGCCCATGGCAACCACAAGGGATGCACTCTACCCTGAAAGCCCCCCATCAGCGACTGCTAATTTTTCACTTATTCAGCACTTGCTGAGCATCCTAAACATTAACACAGTTGAGCTCCAGGGAGACAGCAGGCAGGACATGCTAAACCTTCAGATCTGGCCAAAAAAAAGGTGAGTACACTGAGAAGGTAAACACCAGCTGATGACTATCATGCAAGCCTTCACTCCTAGAGAGAGGTCTTTCCTCTCAGTCCCTAACCATGTGCTTAGCGCACCATCGCTACCTGATATGTATCTGTTTTCAGGCCTTCCTGTCATTCAAGGTTCATGGAACTCAATGGTGGATGGGAGATATTCTGAACCAATGCTCTTAACTTAAAATGAGGACCTGGGTCGCACAATTGAGCACTCACGCAGCACAGCGCTCGGTCAGGACACGGACTCCAGTGTCCTCCTTCCCATGCGACACCTCTGCCAGCTCTGGAAAGTCATCTCTGATCAGCTGCCTGTTTTAGTGTAAGAGAGACAGCCTGCAGGATAAATGCTGAGGCCTACTGACCTAGGGGGCAGGAATCATCTGACCGTCTTTGCAGGCAGTAGTCAAGCTGCATGCACATTTTTTAAAATTTTCTATGCAGGATCTCACTATACAGCTTGAACTAATACTGATCTTCCTGTTTTCAGCCTCTCCAGTGCTGGGATTACAGGCACGTGCCACCACACCCGGACCTGGTCGCTAGCTCAGCTGTGGTGCCAGGGACAGAACCCCAGCCCCCGCGCTTGTCTAAGCAAGTACTTAGTCTGCTGACCTACCTTGCCAGCCATCACACACACATTTTAAAGTGGAATTGTGAATTGTTAGAAAAAAAAGAAAATCCTAAACTTGCCTCCCTATCTCCTCTTTTCTCAGAGTATATACATGGCATTTTACTCATCTGGAGCCAATTACTTCTTGAGCTATCCCACACACTAGGAATACACACCAGTGAGCAGGCAGCTACACTCCTGTTCTTGTGTAGCTTCCACAGCCAGAAGCTACAGCGCTATTCTTTGTTATAACAGAGAAGCCTTTTGCATAGCAGAAGGTGGAAAACACCAAAGAGAATCACAAAGCTGAGCAACGACCAGGGGGTGCAAAGTGGCTGCGATTAAAAGGAAGAGGGGGCCAGGGAGATAGCTCAGCGAATCAGTGCTTGCTTGCCAAGCACAAGGTCCTGAGTTTGATCCCTAGTACCACCAAAAAAAAAAAGGAAGAGGACTGGAATGGCATCACTGCGGAAGGGTTGTGAGGAGATGTGGCACAGGCACAGGGCGAGCATCCAGGCAGGGCAGAGCCAGCGCCTGGGTTGGAGACTGCCTGGCTGTGGAAGGACGGCAACAACGACATGCTTCTGTGGTTGCAGCAGCCTAGGAGAGGCAGTGGACTGTCCCAGGGTGGCCACCAGGGTTGCAGTGACTTTGCAATACCATTCGTTTTGCCAGGCCATGTTTTCAATAGAAATGACATCACTGGTTTAGAAAAAAACGTAATTGTCAACAAATCACAATAGAACAAAACACTCCCTCCTGGCAGGTGAACAGCACCAAGCAGTGTAAGAAAAGCCAGAGACATGACTGGGTGTTGGGAGGTAACATTTCACACCTCCAAGAATTTAAATATTACTTACCCAAAGGACAGGGTGAACCAAACGATCGTAAGCTTTATTGTATTTTCCCTTACAGGGTAGTTGAAACATCTCATAAAAGTCAGCCAAATCTGTGAAATATTAGAGAGTTAGTTTTCTCAGTTATTCACCCTCACTCTTTCCATCAAATTATTATTATTATTATTTTTTTTTTGGTGGAACTGGGGATTGAACTCAGGCCCTTGTGCTTGCCAGGCAAGCCCTTACTCTACTGAGCCATCTCCCCGGTCCCTCATCTAATTATTAAACAGTTGAGTTTTTATGGGGCTGAATTCATTTTAACTTAAAATGTAAAAGCATAAGGCCCCAAGGAGCCAAATACTGGAATCACTTTTCAGCTTTTGAGAGGCCCAAGGATCTACACTGCCCGAACCCTGGCCTGACATCTTCCTCCCAAAGACGAGCCACACAGAGGGGCCCATCGCCCTGTCCCACCCTAGAAGCCAGAGGGTCTGGGTGAGGCAGGAGGAGCCCCGCTTGTGGGACAGTGACAGTCCCTCTGCTGCCTGCGCTCAAGCAGAACTGACACGCGGTCCTGTGGGACTTAGCACTTACTCCATACAGCTCCGTGCGGACCCGAACAAAACACCTCCGGTACCAGGTTCCGGTGTCACTCTCAATTTCAATCAGCTCATCTATTTGCTTAGGGGTTTTGATTTTGTTCACCTGCAGAAAGCAAGACAGTTTGCTGTGTTTGAGTACACAATATGTTTTTAAAAGAGCAAAATCAACTTCAATAAGAAGTAAGCAGGGGCTGGGGAGATGGCTCAGTGGAATAAGCGCTTCCCTGGCAGGTGCAAAGGCCTGAGTTCAATCGCCGGTTCCACTAAAAATAAAGAAGTAAGCAGCATCTGCTAATCAAGCCTTGGGATGGGTGGCCTGGTCCAAACAGCACCTATAGACCTGAGTGAAGAGTGAGTGAGGAGACTTCTGTGAAGACAAGGAGGTGACAAGGATTCAGAGACAGAAATGCCTGCTCCAAATCGTTACCACTGAGACTCACGGGAGGGAGAAAACCTGCACCTAGAGTAGCTCTGCGCTTGGAGTTATGTAGTGAGGACTAAAAACGTGGCTGTCACAGTTTTAGAAGCCAACTTAGCTGATGAATTAACCTCTAACTGTGTCAGCAAACTCCTTCTGGTCCAACTGTTCTTCACAAAGCGCCAAAGGGGCCTTTTCTCCCTGTCCACCGCCGAGCTCGCAGAGGCTGGCAAGCAGGTACCACGGGCCATGCCACTGGGCAGGGAGCAAGCTTCTTTCCATCACAAGCAGCAACTGACTCTTCAGCCACACAAAGGTTCAAATGACAAGGTCAGTGTAAAGAGCAGCATCTATGACTTGAGGTGGCCTCCTTTGGTCAAGAGAACAAACCATGTGGTAGGCAAAACAGGGCTTGCAAAGAAAACGGAGTTTGCAAAGAGAACTTACAGGGAAAAGGCCCTGTGGGGCTCGGCTGGCCTTCCCTCGCAGTCACCTGCCTGGTTTGCACCACTGGGAAGCCATGGAAATGTGTCTACGCTACCCTTGCAGGGACGTGAGAGGAGTTTTCTGGTGGCCCAAACCCCAAACAGTGACTCTACTGAGAGAATCCAGGTACAGCTGGCTTCTGACAGATGGGACATAGGGATCCTTGGTATCCTTCAAATGAAAATCATTTCTCAGTGAAGTATGGGATTCCAAACAGCCAGCTCATGACAAACCAAAGATTTTGTGACACTAGAGTTGTTTACATCACAGAAGTGTTCTTGTCATTCAACATTTTTCTTTTGAGAGGCTCCCACTTCCGCACTCTCGGCAATGTGCTCGTCTGTGCGCTGGCACTCGCGAGGAAAGCGAATGCAGAGCTGCCGTGCCCCCCAACACCCATCGGGCAAGGTCTGCATGACAGGGGGAGGGGGTGGGGCTGCCGCTCAGCCTGCCCGTGGACCTGGGCTGACCGGCAAGGCTGCATAGACTCAGGATTTGCTAAGTGTGTAGGCCACTTGGGGGGTGTTCCGGGAGGAAGGGATACCATGTACAATACCCGGCAGTACGAGGGAAAATGCGAATTGGATGACTACAAGGAGCTTAGGATTCTAGAAGAATAGTGCCAAGTCAGAAGGCGGTGGGTGTTGAGGACTGAACCGAGTCAGTGACAATGAGGGTGGGAATAGTGATGGCTAATTTTTAGGAAGTAGAATAGTAGGACATGGTCATTTTCTGTCTATAGTGAGGATAAAGGAAAGAAACAATAAGATGATTTTCAAGGTTTCAGCTTGGGTAGTGCTGGTGGTACTTAGTAGAGTTTAGTTCAAGGAGGGCTGGGGACTTCTAAGGTGGTAAATTCAGACTTAAGAGATACCACTTTCAAAGGGCCTTTGGCTAGAGAAAGATGTGCACAAGCCCTTTCCCAGCTACATGAGTATCCTAGATTTGTGCATTGGGAGAGAGAGATGCGGGAAGCAGCTAAGATCAGCTGAGAGGGTATAGGGTCGAAACAGAAGTTAGCTGAAAGTGAAGTCTTGGAAAGCAACATTTAAAATAGCTCAGTAGTGGGGCCAGGGAGATGGCTCAGTAGAATAAGCACTTTCTTGGCAAGTGCAAGCTCTGCGTTCAATTCCCGGTTCCACCAAAATAATAATGATAATAATAATAAATAACAAAATAAAATGGCTCAGTGGATTAAAGCACCTGCAAGTAGGCACTGGGTCCATGGGTTTGATCCCCAGGCCTGCTATGCCAGCCCCACCCCGGGGGCACACTAAGACAGCAATTGAGCCTGGGCGTGGTGGTGCATGCCTGTAATCCCAGCTCTTGGGAGGCTGTAGACAGGAGGATCACTGAATTCAATCTAGTACTGAGACCCTGAATACCCTGTAGGCCCTTCCCTAAAATACAGAAAAGATAGAAAAAAAGAAAGAAAGAAAAAGAAAGAAAGAAAGAAAGAAAAAGAAAGAAAGAAAGAAAGAAAGAAAGAAAGAAAGAAAGAAAGAAAGAAAGAAAAGACAGAAAACAGCATTCAAGGTAAGAACAGAATAAGAAGAGATTTAAAAGGGGGCTTTGGGGAATGCACGAAACTTCATCATACTCTATGCATAGCAAGAAAGAGATGCATTTGTCATGGCAGAATCATGACTGGGAGGCGATGCGCCCTTTTCCTGGAGAGCTCCCCCTGTATTCTCCTCTACCTTTTATACTAGGAAATTTTTTTTTTTTTTTTTTTTTTTTTTTTTTTTTTTTTTTTTTTTTTTTTTTTTTTTTTTTTTTTTTTTTTTTTTTTT